>JBBPBO010000003.1:58604487-58647408 GCA_037974295.1 Cicer cuneatum
CCCCCCCCCCCCCCCTCTTAGGTGCTACTCTGTTCTTACAAACCAAGCCTAACCTATTAAGCCAATCAATGACCCAAAATTCATAATAGGTAACAAACCGTATTTTCACTCAAACTGTATATATATTCACGTCAAAATTTATTATCATGCAATCACACATTAATCATCCATCAACCACACATATAGAATCCCTATATGCAAACTAAAAATTTGGAAGGAGCCCTTACCTTCGTTATCGCTTTCTCAACCGTTTTCCGCTACCGCGATCAAATACGGCGAAAACTCTTGCTTGCGTCGACACCTCAAAAGTTAGCTCACAAGCACCGTAGTGTGGAGAGGAGTAACTTTCCCTCGTGACACTTCTCGAATGGAAGCTTAGATCTAGAAGATAAATGAGGGTTTATTTTGCGGTTTTTCTACCAACACTTAGTTTGCGAAACAGAGGAAGAAAGAAGAAGACACTTGCAAGGCAGGAGAAATGTTTCTTCTTTTTCTTGGTCTCTCACATATATATATTTATATATTATAACTAAAACCAATCCACAAATATCTAAATACTCTTACACACATCACTTCATTCACATCTCAATCTATTTTGATAAAAATATCTACTCTCGTCGCAACTTAATTGACAAATAATTTTTTTAAAAACAAACTGTCTGGTATTAAATTCCTCGTAATATAATTAAATTATTCTTCGACAAATAATTTTAATCGGGTCTCAAAATATATATATACATATATTAAATATATCACAAACTCTCAAAATATATTTTTGGTACTTAATTCATAAAATAATTTAAAATTGGGCTAAATGCCCAAGCAATTTTAACACTAAATACCGTAAAAATGCATAAATTAGAATTTAAAATTAAGGGTCCTACATTTGTCATCATCAAAAAGTGGGAGAATGTAAATATGCAAGAATACTTATGTTTTTTATAAAGACAAAGACCAAGCAAAGTAATCAAGTTGCAAATTCAAAATGGAGTCAACAATCAAGTCAACTATTGTCAATATGCTACAAGACTTAGAGTTTAAGGTATATGATGCAATCTAATATTGTTATATTTCAAATGCACATGAGAACCTAATACTTTTATATATGCGTCAAAAGAATTTTCAAAGTGTCAAAAAGCATGAACAATGTTTGAAAATTAGGTTTTTGACAAAAGTTAAAGTTGTATTCGACTAAAAATATGTGTAGCCGAATACATATGAAGTCAGTAGCAAAAACTGCACATTTGTATTCGACTGCAGTATGTTGTAGTTGAAGGTGCAAACACGAGAAGGGGGGGTTGAATTGTGTTTGACTAACTTGAATACTTTTTCTGTTTTTGCAGTTTCAAGTTAAGTCATACACAATTCAACCCCCCTTCTCGTGTTTGCACCTTCAATTGGCATCAGAGCTCGGTCTCAAGGCTGAGCACTTAACAGTGTTTGAGGAACGGTCCAAGGGGTTCAATATGTCAGAAGAATTGGGAAACAACATCAACAGACCACCACTATTTGATGGAGAAAGGTTTGAATATTGGAAGGACAGAATGAGAAGTTTTGTCATATCTCAAGATCCTGAATTATGGAAGATGATAGTCAGAGGATACACTGCACCTACTGATCCAGAAGATCCAACTAAGAAACTGGACATGTTTGATATGAAACCAGATCAGATCAGATTACACAGACTTCATCACAAGTCCAGAACCATGATGGTCAGTGCAATCACATTCAAGGAATTTGATAGATGCACAAATAAAGAAACAGCAAAGAGTATATTCGATAGTCTGGCTCTGACCTATGAAGGAACCAAGCAGGTTCAAGATGCAAAGGCTAACATATTGGCCAGAAAGTATGAGCTGTTCAAGATGGAAGAGGATGAAGACATAGACACAATGTTCAGCAGATTCCAGACTCTGGTATCAGGTTTAAAAGTATTAAACAAAAGCTATACCAATGCAGATCATGTATGGAAGATTCTGAGAAGTCTACCAAAAAGGTGGAGACCAAAGGTTACTACAATTCAGGAAGCTAAGGATCTGAGTACCTTGAAGCTTGAAGATCTAATCAGCTCACTTAGGTCTCATGAAATAGAACTGGAAGAAGATGAACCTAAGAAGAAGAAAAATCTGGCTCTGAAATCGAAACAGAAGAAAGCTGCAAAGGCAGAATCAGAATCAGAGGATAGTGATAGTGACTGTGATGATATGGCATACTTAACCAAAAAGATGGTTAAGATCTGGGAAAACAGGAAGAAAAGAAACTTCAGAAAGAAACATAACAGCAAGGATAAGGAAGATTCTGACAAGAAGAATATTGTTTGTTATGGATGCAATGAACCTGGACATATCAAGTCAGAATGTCCAAATCTGGAAAAAGGCAAACTGGACAAGAAGAATTCCAGATACAGAAAGAAGGGTCTGATGGCTGCCTGGGATGTTTCAGAATCAGAGGAAGAATCGTCTGATGAAGAAGAGGCAGAAACAGCAAAGATGGCTCACATCAAGTCTGCTTCTGGACCTCATAAAGGCAAACAAACCAAGAAGAGTTCCAGATACAGAAAGAAAGGTTTGATGGCTGCCTGGGATGTATCAGAATCAGAGGAAGAATCTTCTGATGAAGAAGAGGCAGAAACAGCAAAGATGGCTCACATAAAGTCTGCTTCTGGACCTCATAAAGGCACGAATTCCAGAAGGAAAGCAGGCAGAAGGAAAAATGATCGAAGCAGTCATTCAAGCAAGTCTGGAAGCACATCAGAGGAAACAATTTTGTCTCTGATGGCTCATACCTACTCAAGTTCTGAATACAGCTCAAGCTCTGAAACAGAATCAGAAGATGAAGACAATGAGGTATTTTCTGATCTGTCTAAATCTGAATTAATTGAGACTTTAAAAGACTTGTTAAATGCAAACAATAAAAGGTGTTTAAAACTGAAAACTCTTAGGGAAGATAAGGAAAATCTAACCAAAGAAGTCCAAGTTTTAAAGAATCGAAATTCTGAGTATGCAACTGAAAACAAAGATGTTAAAACTGAAGTTGCAAGACTCAAGTCTGAAAACCAAACTCTGAAAAGTAATAATTGTTCCACTTCTGAAACTGTTTGTAAATCTGATATGCATGAGCAAGTTTTTCAAAATTTTATTTCCAATGGAATGGAAAGAAGTAAATATGCATCTATGATTTATGGAAACAGTAATTCTGGAAAAAGAGGTCTTGGTTTTACAGAAACAATTACTGAAAATAAAGTTGTTCATTCTGATGTTTTTTGTAGTGTTTGTGCCAAGAAAGGTCACTCTGAATTATCTTGTCCAATGGTAAAATCTGAACAAGATCAGAGAGCTGTTACAACTAACAAACCTAGACCCAATCAGTTCTGAGTACCAAAAGATCAAATTGTCTATGTTGCAGATATTTTGAACAACCAGAAGGAGACACCAACAATGATGCCTGGACAATGGATGCTGGCAACGCACAAGCAGAAGAAAGTCTATGTTCCAATATCTACCAAACCAAAGCCAAGTGACTCTAGTAGAAGAAGAACTGGTCAACACAATCGGAACCAGAACTAGAATCATAGGAGGAACAGGAAATATCAAAGATATCACACGAATCAGAACAGGAACTGGAACCAGAATCAGAACTGGAACCAGTATCAGAGGAACAGGAACTGGAACCAGAACCAGTATCAGAGGTACAGGAAGTGGAACCAAAACAACCACTGGAACCAGAACCAGAACTGGAGGCACAGAAACTGGAACCAGAATTAGAATCAGAATCAGTACCAGAACCAGAACCTGAACAGGTATCAGTATCAAAGGTTGAGGTATGATCATCAGAACTACTTTAATTATCATAATCAGTATGATTACCAGAATCACCATAAGTTCCAGAATCACTAGAGGAACATGGTGTATGTGCCAAAGCAGAAATTAAAGAATAAGAATCAAGAGAGTTCTTCAAACACTCCAGTGAAGACTACAAACCTGGAAGGGAATTCAAATTCCCTCATCCAAACCATGTAATCTCAGAACATATAGATTAGGAATCTGAAAATCAGAAGCAAGAGGATTTTCTGAGTAAAACCGAGGCTACATCTTGCTGTAAATACTATTATTATTTTATATTTATGTTTACTGTGATAACAAGAAGCTTGATCTTAACCAATCAAAGCTAGATAAGCATTCTGCAGGTCTTCAAAATGTCAGAGGAACCAGGTGATTCACACAAGTTGAACACTCAGAAGAAACAGCATTCCAGTGGTCTCAAAAACAAACAGAAACCACCAGAAGCAGAATTAATGGTTTGGCTGAACTAAGTTCATTTTTTAAATTAATTGATTTATATTATGGTATATGACAAACTGCTTGATCTTGACAAATCAAAGCAAGATAAAAATAGTGCAGGGAGCAGAAGCACAAGAAACAGAAGTACCTGGAAAGGTAAAGGATACAAGCAAGTCAGCAACACATGACAAATCTTCAAAAGATAAATCTGATCAAGTCAGAAACAGCCAAGATAAGTCATAAGAGAAATCTGGATATTTACCAGAATCTGAAGCTGTTACACATTCACCAGAACCAGAAGCTGATTTATCAGAATCAGAAGCTGGGACAGAACCAGAAGCTGATGCGAACCAAGCAATGTTGATAAGGCTTTGGCAGAGGAAGGCTGGATATTTGCTATGCAAGAAGAGCTGAATGAATTCCAAAGGAATGATGTTTGGGATCTGGTACCCAGACCAAACAAAAACATTATTGGAACCAAATGGGTTTTTAGGAATAAACTCAATGAAAAAGGTGAAGTGGTAAGGAACAAAGCCAGACTTGTAGCTCAAGGATACAGTCAACAGGAAGGTATAGATTACACTGAAACTTTTGTTCTAGTGGCCAGGTTAGAAGCAATTAAAATTCTCTTATCATTTGCTGCTAATCATGATATAATGCTGTATCAAATGGATATTAAATGTGCATTCTTAAATGGCTATATAAGTGAGGAAGTCTATGTCAAACAGCTCCCTGGATTTGAAAATTCTGATTTTCCAGACCATGTTTTCAAACTTAAAAAGTATTTATATGGTTTAAAACAAGCACCAAAGGGCATGGTATGACAAACTTAGTAACTTTCTGCTTAAGAATGAATTTAATAGAGGCCAGATTGATAATACTCTATTTAGGAAATCCTTTAAAACTGATATTCTGATTATTCAAGTTTATGATATCATATTTGGATCAACTAATGGCATCTTGTGCAAAGAGTTTTCTGACCTAATGCAGAAGGAGTTCCAAATGAGCATGATGGGAGAACTTAAGTTCTTCCTGGGAATTCAGATTCATCAAGCCAAAAGGTAGACCAGAAAACATACAGAGGTTTTTGTGATTCTGACTATGCTGGAGACAAGCTGGAAAGGAAAAGTATAAGTGGCAACTGCACTTTGTTCTGTGATAACACTTCAGCCATAAACCTAACCAAGAACCCTATCTTACACTCAAAAGCCAAACACATTGAAATAAAACACCATTTCATTAGGTACCATGTTCAAAAAGGAACTTTGAGCATCCAGTTTGTGGACACTGATCATCAATGGGCTGATATCTTCACCAAGGCATTTCCAGAAGATAGGTTCAAGTTCATTAAAAAGCATCTCAGCATGACCTCCATATCTAACTAGCTCAAGTAGTCATCTTAGGAGTTTTTAAATTTCTTGTTAATTTATTTTCTGTCTTTTATTTTCAGTTTTTAATTTCTGTACTTTGTAAAGAAAAAATCAAAAAATACAAAAATAGTAGGACCACTTTTTGGCTGATGACAAAAAGGGGAGAAAGAGAGAAAAAGGAGAAATAACTAGAAAAGGAGAGATAAAAAGAAAGAAGAGTGAAAAAGAAAGAGATGAGAAAAGAAGGAGTTGAAAAGGAGAGGAAATGTGAAGAGAGTAAAAGAAAGAGAGAATAAAGAGAAGGAGTTGAAAAGGAGAGGAAATGTGAAGAGAGAAAAAGAAAGAGAGAATAAAGAGAAGGAGTTGAAAAGAAGAGGAGAAGAGAAGAAAAGAAAGAGAGAACAAAGAAGGAGTTGAAAAGGAGAGTATCAGACTTAGGGGGAGAGATTGGTCTGAGAGGGAGAAATTCAAAGTTTTCGAATTACAAGTTAGTAAAATAAGTTAAGGTTTTGTCATCATCAAAAAGGGGGAGATTGTTGGAACCAAGTTGGTTCTAAGTACTTAGGATTTTGATGCTTACAAATGTATTCTATGTAAACTTATTTTGTACTTTGAATTATTAAGTTAAATGCCCCAGAAACTGAAGGAATCAGAAGCAGTGATCAAAGGATTCTAGAAAAATGAATTCTGGAATGACCAGAAGATACTCCAGGAATGTCAAAAGATGACCAGAAGATATCTTTGATGGCCCAGATCAGAAGGAATAAAAATCAGAATGAAACATGGATCATACCATTGGAAAGCCTGCCATAAGGAGAGTTGTTCCAGACAAACAGGAATCAAATATCAATTTTATTCCATAAGTTATTCTGACCAGAAGATGGCTTGGCAGTGAAAAATTGAACTGCCCAGAATTGTTCCAGACTTGACCAGAAGGTATGTTTATGAGTCCAGAACAAG
This sequence comes from Cicer cuneatum, assembly GCA_037974295.1. Classification (NCBI taxonomy): domain Eukaryota; kingdom Viridiplantae; phylum Streptophyta; class Magnoliopsida; order Fabales; family Fabaceae; genus Cicer; species Cicer cuneatum. Next base: position 58,611,098 of record JBBPBO010000003.1, read on the forward strand.
AGGATCAATTCAGAATTGGCCCAGACCATAACATAGCATGATTCAGGGCATGGAACTAAGTCCAGATCAAAAGAAATGAATTCCAGAATCGACCCAGACCTGATCCAAAATCAAAGGTAAAATGTCCAGACTGAAATATTTGTTGTTCAAGTTAATTTCAGTTTGTTCCAAACCAAATTCCAGAATCCGTCCAGATCAGAGTAAAAACTTCCAGATCAATGGTTCAGAAATAACTATTTGGTCCAGTGATGATAAAGATCAGAAAATCAGACCATGGCCCAGCAATGGCAGAAATAAGAGGGACAGGATGTGCAGTCCAACAAAGGCCGAATTCAAAGGATTTTAGCATATCAAGTGCGTGTCCAGGGAAGGCCGAAATCAGAAGATCAGAGGGTTAGGAAGTATGGTCCAGGAATGGCCGAATTCAGAGGACAATAGCATAGCAATCAAGCTGGTCCAGCTGTGGACTATCGCATGAAGATCCAATGGTGCAGATTTGATCATGGGAATTAATGGTGAAGATCTCATATTTTTTTATCAAAATATTATAAAAGATTTGTTATAAATTAAATTGGAGTAGCATGGAAGTCAGGAGCTGTGGCGGGAAGCAATGCACAGATTTGATTGGCCAGTTAAGATATGAAACAAATCTATGGCTTAAAAAGATATGATTTTTATTTAAATAAAGCCCAATTCGTCAAGATATTTTTACAGAGAATCCAGCAAGATTTAGTTCGAATTTAAGCATTGGAAGAGGCCCTAATCAGCATCTATAAAAGGAGGCTCAAGGCAAATTACTCATCATCGAAAATCACAAAAGGGTCATACACTTCAAAAGCAAACACTCTCAACTTTTCATATAAGTCAATTGTTGAGTCTTAGTTTTTAAAGCAAGTACTCTTGTTGTTTTCGTTCCACTTTGTCAAATCTAAGTTGTTGAAGTAGAGTCTACAAGCTGTGGGAGTCAGTAGAGGTAGCAGGTTACTTGGCAATTAGATTTGTAGTGTTGACAATTCTTCTACAATCTGGGGTGTCAGATTGGCTGAAGAACAGGAGCTGTTTTTCCTCAAGAAGTCTAGGATTGTTAGACTATTGAGAAGACTGACTTGGAGGGTCAGTAGCAAGGTTGTAATTCAAGATTGAATTAGTGAAACCCTTCAAGGCGAAGGGACTGGACGTAGCCTCGTTAACGGTGAACCAGTATAAAAATCTGTGAGTTTTTATTTTAATTTTATCCGCTGCTAACTATGTTTTAATTATACATCAAGTTTTGTTTTGACAGTATTAAAACAGGAAAAGTTTCAAGTTAAGTCAAACACAATTCAACCCCCCTTCTCGTGTTTGCACCTTCAGTTTGAACTTAGTTTCATACCCTGAACCATGCTATCTTCGAGTCTTGGTAAAATCTAGATTGAATCTCTTGTTCTGGACCCATTAATTTATCCTCTGATTAAGTCTGGATCAAGTCTGGACTATTTATCATTTCAGTGCCAAGCCATCTTCTGGTCAGAATAACTTCTGGACTAAGTCTGAATTATGATTCCTTCTAGTCTAGATCAAGTCTCCCTCTAGCATGCTTCCTTTGGTCTGGTCCAGGTCTCCTTCTGACTTTGCTTCCTTCTGATCTGGGCCAGCAAAGATATCTTCTGGTAATTCCAGGATGCATCCTCTGGTACCTTCTGGATGCATTTTATGGTGTCTTCATCTTCTGCCTCTGGAAACTTCATTTTCTGGTGGCATTTAATGTAATAATTCAAGGTTCAAAACAAGATTACATGGAGTGCTTTTGTCAACATCAAAATCCTAAGTACTTAGAACCAACTTGGTTCCAACAATCTCCCCCTTTTTGATGATGACAAAACCTTAACTTATTTTGCTAGCTTATGACTCGAAGTACTTGAAATACTCCCCCTAAGTCTGATACTGACTTTTTCTTCTCCTTTTCAACTCTTTCTTGAATCACTCTTTCTTTTCTTCTCTTCTCCTCTCCTTTTCAACTCCTTCTCTTTTCATCTCTTTCTGATTTATTTTTCTCTCTCCCTGTTTCTTCTCCTTTTCAACTCCTTCTCTTTTCACTCTTTCTTTTTCTCTCTTTATTTTTCTCTCTCCCTAGGGATATTGCTTTCAAAGATGTTGTAATCTTCAAGTTGGTGTTTCCTCCAGATTAACTGTGAGTTGCATCCTACTGCTGATATATACTCAGCTTCGGCTGTTGACATAGCAATTGTGCTTTGTTTTTTACTTGACCAAGAGATCAAATTATCACCTAAGAAAGTGCAGTTGCCACTTGTACTTTTCCTTTCCAGCTTGTGTCCAGCATAGTCGGAATCACAAAAACCTTTTAGTTTGTAGGTGGGGGTTTTCTTGTATAACAAGGTAAGGTTGGTGGTTCCTTTAAGGTATATCAGAATTAGTTTGACAGCAGTTAAATGGGATTCCCTAGGGTCAGCTTGAAAATGAGCCCTTGTATTCAAACACAGAGGAAGGATTTTGCTACTGACTTAGCATCTGTATTCGACTACGACCGTGTCATATTCGAATACAGAAGTGGGATTTTAACACTTTATTCGCATCTGTATTCGACTACAGGCATGCTGTATTCGAATACAGAATGCAGATTTTCACTAGTTTCAGCTTCTGTATTCGAATACAATGGGTCTGTATTCGAATACAGATTTGTGTTTTCTAGAAAATCAAGTTTTAAACACTATTATATGCATTTTAAAGTATGGAGAAACCTTGAGAAGGGTTAAAGTGATTTTAAATGGAGTTCTTGAAAATATTTTGAAAAGGAGAGGATAAAGTATTGAAAACCTTTAAGGATCTGGAAGAAAAGATTGAATTTTTCAAGGTTTTGTCTTCTGTATTCGAATACAGAATGTTAAAATTGCAGTTTCATGTTTCTGTATTCGAATACAAGGAGTCTGTATTCGAATACAGATTCGAGTTTTCAGAAATCCCAAGTTTTTAAGAGTGTTTTGCAAACCCTGAGTGTTTGGGGAATGTTGGGATTGTTGTGGTGAATTAAAATGGAATTTTTGGTGATGTTTTGAAGTTGTAGAGATGATGTTTTGAGACTTTACTGATGTAGTGCAAAATGTGGTTTTGTGCACTGAGACTGCCTCTGTATTCGAATACCAGAGGGCTGTATTCGAATACAGAGTATGAATCTGCACTGTTTTTGGCTTCTGTATTCGAATACAGAGAAGCTGTATTCAAATACAGATTCGAAATTTCCAAAAATCCTCAGTTTTAAACACTATAATTGAATTTTAAGAGTTTGGGAAAAGCATTACAAAGTGTTAATGATTAATGGATTGTTTAATCATGATTTGTGATGATGTTAATTCTGACTGTGCTGAAATATTTTAAACATGATGAAAAGCATGAATTTTCTGATTTTGCATTTTGTTTCTAGAGAAGTGAAATACTGCATATTCATGCATTGCATAGTCAAGTGGTACCCGCGATGGGCCACAGAGTAATGCGCAACCACGTGCTGATCTGTTGAGCGATTGCACGAGTGCTGGACTGTTGAGCGTCTGCACTAGGTACTGATCTGTTGAGCAATTGTACTTTGGTATATAAGTGCTAGACTGTTGAGCGTCTGCACTGGTACTGGAATGTTGAGCGTCTGTACCCTAAAATACTCAGCCACGTGCTGATCTGTTGAGCGATTGCACGAGTGCTGGACTGTTGAGCGTCTGCACTAGGTACTGATCTGTTGAGCGATTGTACCTTGGTATATGTCAAATGTGCTGGTCTGTTGAGCGACTGCACGAGTGCTGGACTGTTGAGCGTCTGCATTGGGTGCTGATCTGTTGAGCGATTGCACCTTGGTCTTGAGGGCCGTTAAAGTCAAACATAATGTGCTGGTCTGTTGAGCGACTGCACCTTGGTGATTCCAAGAAAATTGTATACATGAGCATATACATATTGCATTGAGGTATTGACCCGTGGGTCACGTTTGATTATATGATGAATGAGTGGAAAATTGAATGAGAGTGAGTACTGTCCAGAATCTAAAATTCTGATTTAATGATTGTGTTTGCTGAAGTGTTGTTTGTACTTACCACATACTTCATAATAATTGACTGTTGTTTTGAAAAGGCATGTATGTCATTAATTTTCAAATGAGCATTATTATTTTCCTCATCATCATATGTTATACCATGATTATAATTGTTGCTGTGCAATATATGCTATGTGAATATTTGTTAATTTCAGTCGGTGACCCTTCCTATTATATTGTGGACTTTGGGCTTTGCCCTCAGATGCCCCCATGAACGTGCAAACACGAGAAGGGGGGTTGAATTGTGTTTGACTTAACTTGAATACTTTTGCTGTTTTAATACTTTCAAAACAAAACTTGATGTATAATTAAAACAGAGTTGGCAGCAGATAAAAATAAAAATAAAAACTCACAGATTTTATACTGGTTCACCGTTAACGAGGCTACGTCCAGTCCCTTCGCCTTGAAGGATTTCACTAATTCAAACTTGAATTACAACCTTGCTACTGACCCTCCAAGTCAGTCTTCTCAATAGTCTAACAATCCTAGACTTCTTCAGGAAAACACCTGTCTTCAGCCAATCTGACAACCCCAGATTGTAGAAGAAATCACAATCTAATTGCCAAGTAATCTGCTACCCCTTCTGACTCCCTCTGATTGTAGACTCTACTTCAACAACTTAGATTTGACACGCAACACTATGAATCTAATTGCCAAGTAACCTGCTACCTCTACTGACTCCCTCAGTTTGTAGACTCTACTTCAACAACTTAGATTTGACACAGTGGAAAGAAAATAACAAGAGTACTTGCTTCTTGAAAGCTAAAACTCACAATTGACTTCTATGAAAATTTGGGTGTTTGTTGCTTTGGAAGTGTATGACTCTTTTGTGATTTTCGATACTTTATTCTTCAGCATTAAGTCTCTATTTATAGTTGAACTTTAGAACTTCACTGATGCTTTACTTTTGCAATATATTTCGATTAATCTGTTTTGAAAATATTCTGGAGTAGTTTGCTAAGATTCTGTTTCTGAGCCTTTTGCTCACTGATCTGTTTTGAACATTTTGCTCCGCTTCTATTTTGAGCATTTTTCTCAGATTTTGTTTTGAGCCTTTTTCTCCAATTTTGTTTTGAGCATTTTTCTCAGATTCTTTAATCCTCATGATCAAATCTGCACCCTTGGATCTTCATGCGATATTCCACAACTGGACCAGTCGAATTGATATGTTGTGATCCTTTGATTTCGGCCATTTCTGGACCACTCTTCCTAACCCTCTGATCTTCTGATTTCGGCCATCCTTGGACGCGCACCTGATATGCTAAAATCCTCTGAATTCGGCCTTTGTTGGACTGCACAGTCTGTCCCTATGATTTCGGCCACCACTAGGCCATTGTCTGATTTTCTGATCTAGACCATCACTGGACCAAATAATTATTTCTGAACCATTGATCTGGAAGTTTTTACTCTGATCTGGACAGATTCTGGACTATGGTCTGGAACAAACTAAAATTAACTTGAACAAAAAATATTTCAGTGTGGACATTTTACCTTTAATTTTGGACCAGGTCTGGATTGATTCTGGAACTCATTTCTTTTGGTCTGGACTTAGTTCCATGCCCTGAATCATGCTATCTTATGATCTGGGCCATATCTGGATTGATCCTCTTGTTCTTGGCTCATAAACATGCCTTCTGGTCAAGTCTGGAACAAGTCTGGACTGTGTAATTTTTCACTGCCAGGCCATCTTCTGGTCAGAATAACTTCTGGAATAAAATTGATATTTGATTCCTATTTGTCTGGAATAACTCTCCTTTTGGCAGGCTTTCCAATGGTATGATCCATGTTTCATTCTGATTTTTATTCCTTCTGATCTAGGACATCAAAGATATCTTCTGGTCATGTTTTGACATTCCTAGAGTATCTTCTGGTCATTCCAGAATCCATTTTTCTGGAATCCTTTGATCACTGCTTTTAATTCCTTCAGTTTCTGGGGCATTTAACTTAATAATTCAAAGTACAAAATAAGTTTACATAGAGTACATTTGTAAGCATCAAAATCCTAAGTACTTAGAACCAACTTGGTTCCAACAATCTCCACCGTTTTGATGATGACAAAACCTTAACTTATTTTGCTAACTTATGACTCGTAGACTTTGAATTACTCCCCCTCAGGCCAATTTCTCCCTCTAAGTCTGATACTCTCCTTTTCAACTCCTTCTTTGTTCTCTCTTTCTTTTCTTCTCTTCTCCTCTCCTTTTCAACTCCTTCTTTTTGCTCTCTTTCTTTTTCTCTCTTCACATTTCCTCTCCTTTTCAACTCCTTCTGTTTTCACTTTTTCTTTTTCTTTCTTTGTTTTTCTCTCTCCCTGTTTCCTCTCTTTTTCAACTCCTTCTGTTTTCTCTCTTTCTTTTTCTCTCCTTCTTTCTTTTTATCTCTCCTTTTCTACTTATTTCTCCTTTCTTTCTCTCTCTCTCTTTCTCCCCCTTTTTGTCATCAGCCAAAAAGTGGTCCTACTATTTTTGTATTTTTTGTTTTCCTCTTTACAAATTACAAAAAGTAAAAACTGAATTTAAAAGACATAAAATAAAATTGCAAGAAATTTTAAAAACTCATTAGATGACTACTTGAGCTAGTCAGATATGAAGGTCATACTGAGATGCTTCTTAATGAACTTGAACCTACCTTCTGGTAATGCCTTGGTGAAGATATCAACCCATTGATGATCAGTGTCCACAAACTAGATGCTCAAAGTCCCTTTTTGAACATGGTCCCTAATGAAATGGTGTCTTATGTCAATGTGTTTGGCTCTAGAGTGTAAGATAGGGTTCTTGGTTAGGTTTATGGCTGAAGTGTTATCACAGAACAAAGGGATATTGTTTTCGAAGATGTTGTAATCTTCAAGTTGGTGTTTCATCCAGAGTAACTGTGAACTGCATCCTGCTGCTGATATATACTCAGCTTCTGCTGTTGACATGGCAATGGTGCTTTGTCTTTTGCTTGACCAAGAGATCAAATTTTCACCTAAAAATGTGCAGCTGCCACTGGTACTTTTCCTTTCCAACTTGTCTCCAGCATAGTCAGAATCACAAAAACCTTTGAGTTTGTAGGTGGGGGTTTTCTTGTATAACAGTGTAAGGTTGGTGGTTCCTTTAAGGTATCTTTGTATGTTCTCTGGTCTACCTTTTGGCTGGTTTTATCTTTCTCAAGTGAGCAGGTTGGGTGCATGGGGGTGTATTTAGATTGGTGAATGAATATACCTGATTTACCTTGATGAATCTGAATTCCCAGGAAGAACTTAAGTTCTTCCATCATGCTCATTTGAAACTCCTTCTGGCCACTAGAACAAAAGTCTCAGTGTAATCTATACCTTTATGTTGAATTTGTTTCTGAACACCTACTTGGTTCCAATAACGTTTTTGTTTGGTCTGGATACCAGATTCCAAACATCATTCCTTTGGAATTTATTCAGCTCTTCTTGCATTGCAAGTATCCAATCTTCCTCTGCCAAAGCTTCATCAACATTGCTTGGTTCGCATCAGCTTCTGATTCTGTAACAGCTTCTGATTCTGATGAATCAGCTTCTGGTTCTGGTGAATCTGTAACAACTTCTGATTCTGATAAATATCCAGATTTCTCTTCTGACTTATCTTGGCTGTTTCTGACTTGATCAGATTTATCTTTTGAAGATTTGTCATGTGTTGCTGACTTGCCTGTATCCTCTACCTTTCCAGGTACTTCTGTTTCTTGTGCTTCTGCTCCCTGCACTATTTTTTATCTTGCTTTGATTTGTTAAGATCAAGCAGTTTGTCATTTTACATAATGCAAATCAAATAAGTTAAAATTTAACTCAATACAGCCAAACCATTCATTCTGCTTCTACTTCTGCTCCCTTTAGTTCTGATGAACCTGTACTATCTTTATCTTGCTTTGATTTGTCAAGCAGTTTGTCATATACCATAATATAAATCAATTAATTTAAAAATGAACTTAGTACAGCCAAACCATTAATTCTGCTTCAGGTGGTTTCTGTATGTTTTTGAAACCACTAGAATGCTGTTTCTTCTGAGTGTTCAATTCGTGTGAATCATCTGGTTCTTCTGATAGTTTTGAAAACCTGCAGAATACTTATCTAGCTTTGATTTGTGAAGATCAAGCTTTTGTTTATTACAGTAAACATAAATATTAAATAATAGTATTTACGGCAAGATGTAGCCTCAGTTTTACTCTGAAAATCCTCTTGCTTCTGATTTTCAGATTCCTAATCTATATGTTCTGAGATTACATGGTTTGGATGAGGGAATTTGAATTCCCTTCCAGGTTGGTAGTCTTGATGAATCTCACTGGAGTGTTTGAAGAACTCTCTTGATTCCATATTCCTCTGGTGATTCTGATAATTATACTTATTTTGATAATTAAAGTAGTTCTGATGATCATACCTCAACCTTCGATATTGATACCTGTTTAGGTTCTAGTTCTGGTATTGATTCTGATTCTGATTTTGGTTCTAGTGTTGATTCTGGTTCCAGTTTCTGTGCCTCCAGTTCTGGTTCTGGTTCCAGTGTTGGTTTTGGTTCCAGTTCCTGTACCTCTGATACTGGTTCCAGTTTTGGTTCTGGTTCCAGTTTCTGTGCTTCTGGTACTGGTTCTAGTTCCGGTAACTAAAGAAACTCTCACATTGTATGGTTTTCATTTGATTGCTGATGTCTCTTAACCTTTTCAAATCAGGTTGCTTGAACTTTAAAAGTAAAGTTTTTCTTTTTTCCGATCCCATTATCCACTTAACAAGTGACTAAGGTTTGTATGATTCCCTAAAAATCCTGAAAATTTATGCAAAATGCCATTATATTTTTTTATTTTTTAGAAAAGAATAAAGAAAAAAAATCATGATATATGAATGAAACTATGTAGAATAATTATTCTGAATATATTTATATATATATATATATATATAATTTGAATGTATGAGTTATTTTTGGTTTATATGGATGTTCTTATGATGAAAGGGATTATTGGTTTATGTAGTGAAACTCTCACAAGGGTGGCTCTATGATTCTAGATGTGGTTCCTAGAGCCAATAATCCTATTTTCGAATATTGTCAACAATAATAGGTAAACTATTTGGAGTGACAATACCCTTGACAGGATCAAACTCTAGGTGAGATCTTCATGCTAACCAAACAGGATGTACATCCAGAAGGCTATCACTACGCAACCTCGAAACTAAACTTAAGTTTTGTTCAAACCCGGCTATAAAGTTCCACTCATAAGTGTGTGTAGGGTGTAGAATAAACATAATTCAATAACTCTACATTGCTAATAAAACATATATACATGCACAGAAAATAATAATAATGAATAAATAAATAAAATAATTTAAACAAATGACTAACTAGCTTAAAATAATATTATAATGACAACTAATATTTATTAAGAAATAATAAGCCCATAAAGTATTAGAAAATGAAAATCAAAAAAATATAGACAAAGTTAAAAATTATGCACAATTAATTATGTTAGGCTTGACTCTCTAAGGGTCCCCAGTGGAGTCGCCAGCTGTCGCGGCCTAAATTTTGAGTGTTTCTCGAATTAATGGAGTCGCCACCAAAATTTATTTAAAATAGGGGAAACATTTGGAAACCCTTAAAAAGAAAAAAATGGTCTTTGAAACCAAATTTTGAGTTCGGGAGTCGATTATGCGTAGGGAAGGTATTAGCATCCTACGACATCCGTTAAAATACGGTTACCTATAATTAATTGTGAAAAATTAATATTAACTTAAATATATTTATTTCTCTTTATTATTAAATATGAATATCAATTCTTTATTTTTAATGTAATTTTGGAAAAAATATGTGCTTAAAGAAAAGAGAAAAAAAAGAAATTTTTTCTTAATGTGCTTGACAAGAGTATTATCTTGCTCCTACGTATTGTTGGAACCAAGTTGGTTCTAAGTACTTAGGATTTTGATGTTTACAAAAGCACTTCATGTAATCTTATTTTGTACCTTGAATTATTACATTAAATACCACCAGAAGATTAAGTTTGCAAAGGCAGAAGATGAAGACACCAGATAATGCATCCAGAAGGTACTAGAGGATGCATCCAGAAATTACCAGAGGATATCTTTGTTGGCCCAGTTCAGAAGGAAGTAAAGTCAGAAGGAGACCTGGACCATACCAAAAGAAAGCCTGCCAGATGGAGACTTGATCCAGACCAGAAGGAATCATAATTCAAACTTAGTCCAGAAGTTATTCTGACCAGAAGATGGTCTGGCAGTGAAATGATAAACAGCCCAGACTTGATCCAGACTTAATCAGAGGATAAGTTAATGGGTCCAAAAACAAGAGATTCAATCCAGATTTGACCCAGACCAGAAGATAGCATGGTTCAGGGTATGAAACTAAGTCCAGACCAGAGAAATGATGTCCAGAATTGATCCAGACCTAATCCAAAACAGAAGGTAAAATGTCCAGACTGAAATATTATTTGTCCAGAGTTAATTTCAGTTCAATCCAGACCAAGTCCAGAACAGAGGGAAGATATTCAGATCAATGGTTCAGATTTAAGTATATGGCCCAGTGTTGGCCGAGATCAGAAGATCAGACCATGGCCCAGTGTTGGCCGAAATCAGAAGGTCAGAATGTGTGGTCCAGCATTGGCCGAGATTAGAGGATCACAGCAGATCAGTTTGCTAGACCAGGTTGGCCGAGATCAGAAAGTGTGGTCCAGGGTTGGCCGAAATCAGAGGATAACAGCAGATCACTTAGTATGGTCCAGATGTGGACTAGCGCAGAAGATCAAACGGTCCAGATTTAATAATAAGGATTAACGGTGGAGATTTAATTTAATTTGATCAAAGTATTAAAAGGATTTATTACAAAAATAACGTAAAGTCGTATGGGAGTTCAGAAGCTGTTGGCGGGAAGAAACTAAAGACATGATTGGCCAGTTATTTTTTAAAGCAAATCTGAAGCTTAAAAAGATATGTTTTTTATTTAAGTGAAGCCCGATTGGTCAAGATATTTTTGCAAGAGAATCCAGAAGATACAGCTCGAAATTAAGCTTGGAAGAGACCCTAATTCGCATCTATAAAAGGAGGCTGAAGGCAGAATAATTAGAATCGAAAATCACAAAAGATTCATACACTTCCAAAGCAAACACTCAAGTTTTTAGTAAGGTTAATTGTGAGTTCCAGCTTTCCAGAAGCAAGCACTCGTGTTATTTTCTTTCCCTTGTGTTAGATCTAAGTTGTTGAAGTAGAGTCTACAATCTGAGGGAGTCAGAAGGGGTAGCAGATTACTTGGCAATTAGATTCAAGGCGTTGTAATTCCTTCTACAATCTGGGGTTTTCAGATTGGTAGGAGAAGACTTGACTTAGGAAGTCAAGGTGTTGTATTCCTCAAGAGTCTAGGATTGTTAGACTGTTTGAGAAGACTGACTTGGAGGGTCAGTGGAACTGTTGTAATTCAAGGTTTGAATTAGTGAAATCTTTCAAGGTGAAGGGACTGGACGTAGCCTCGTTAACGGTGAACCAGTATAAAATTATGTGTTTTTATTTTTACTCTATATCCGCTGCTAACTCTATTTTATTCATACATCAAGTTTTGTTTTAAAACTGCAAAAACAGAAAAAGTATTCAAGTTAGTCAAACACAATTCAACCCCCTTCTCGTGTTTGCACCTTCACGTATCTCCCGGTGCGATGGAGAAATCAAAGCTACGTAGTTCTTGGGTAGAAAATGTGGATGTGTTGATTGTTCTTTTAAAGAAAATGTGCGCTATTATTGATAAAAAGAAGAAAAGTTGTTTGACGAAGAAAATAAAATGAGTTTGTTCGATTTCAGTAATGATTTTGAAATAAGAGTTTTAAGACTACCAAGTTGTACAACTCGTGTCTCAACTACTCCAAGAGTAAAAAGATGTCTCATCCTGTTAACTCTTTTCAGAATATTTTATTATTTTCGATTTTCAAGTCAAGTTTTAAAACCAACAAGCGGTACAGCTTGTGTCTTAACAATTCATAAAAAGAAAAAAAGAAAAATGCCGCATCTAATTTAATTAAATTTAAAAATATTTTTAATTAATATTTGCGTAAAAAAAAGAGTTCATAATCATGACTTGTCTCTTAATAATTTTGAACCACATTTGCTTATTTAATTTTTCCCAAGAGCCTTCTTTTTTTGGCAACTAAAAATTTAATGAAAAGCAAATGCAAGTTGTGTTATTATGCAAAGCCTACTCTATGCAAACAGTTACAAATGCAACTTAACCCATCTATATGATAAATATGTGTACGTTTCATCAAGTTTCAGTAAATTCAAAATATAGCCTTTAAACAAATAAAAAGCAATAATCAAATAACAAAGACAACATTGCAACATTGAACATGAAATAAATACTTCATCAAACAAACAAAACAACAAAGAGAGATAGAGAAAAGACACAAACGTGAGAAGGCAACAAAGTGTAACGGTGGTCGGTTTTCCGGCGACGGCGGTTATCAGAGGTTTGAGTTTTTAGTCATATCTTCTCTAATCTTAATCCTTCTTTCACTTGTTTGTTTTTATTTTGCTATTGAGTTGCTTATTTCTTCCTTCTCCCTTTTTAGTGTTTTTTATAACAGATCTCTCACCCCAAAATCCTCTGCCATTTACTGATTTTCGAACTCAATTTATAGACTAAAGTGGTGAATCTTTTTGTTCATTAGATAAAATTAAGTTCTGGATTTTGTATGGTTTTGTCATAAATTTTACACAACATCAAAATTTGAGTTTACAAGTTGTACAAGTAATAACCTTATTAGTCTGAACTGAAGCAAGTAACTGATTAATAACAGGTTTGTAGTAGGATGCTAACAAGGCAAACAAGATAAAGGAATGTACACAATAGATTATTTTTTAAATAGGAGCAAGACAACTTTGAATAATCATTCAAAAATATTTTTTTTTAGCTTTTAATATGTGGTAAGTAATATTAAATACTATTATTTATTTTTTGAAATTATTAGTTTTATTGAGGAAACTTGAATTATCAACTTTAAAGCTTTATCCAAAATATTTTTTTATCGCCAATAAAAAATAGTTGATAGAATGAATTCGGTACTGTACATTCATCATATCACCAATACAAAATAAATAAATAAAAAAGAAAAGAAAATTTAAAAGTTTGAAAGTATTAAAATGAAGTGAAGTATAATACAAATTTATTTTTCAAGAGAGTTTATATTTTAACATAAAAGAAAAAGCAGTGTAATCCATGCTTCTCAAGGGAAACTTTCAACTCTTTAAACTAAAGATTTAACTTTATAAAGACAATTCTTTTCAAATATTAATTAAAATAAGTATGTGCCAAGTTTATTTTTATATGGATGAATTATTGATTAAGGTGTGACACTGCTCATTTATATTACCTGTCGTCATAAGAGCTGAACGAATAGCCGCAGGTGTCCATGTTGGATGAAATGATTTGACATAAACGGCTGCTCCAGACACGTGTGGACATGACATTGACGTTCCCGACATAATGTTGAACTCTAATTTTCTATTATCACCGAGAATATCAAAAATAGGAGAAATTGTAGGCCAACTAGCGATTATATCGACTCCGGGAGCAATTAAATCCGGCTGTAATATTATAAAAAAAAATTATATTAAATATTATAAAAATAATATATATATATTATATATATATATATATATATTTAATTTTTCATTAAAAAAATAACGAACCTTGAGAATCTCAGGAGTAGCCTTATTAGGACCCCTTGATGAGAAGGATGCAACAACAGGTGCCAAAGCATCATTGGTCCTAAATATAGTTGCAGTTGGACTCCTGAAAATTGATTAATATAATAATCATTAGTTAAGTGTGATTTTCTAAATTATTGTCGGTGTATATTTTAATTGAACTGGATACCTTGTAGAGTGTATGTACTTATGTATATTGGCAGCATCTTTGGATTGAAGATGAGATGCAGGTAAGGGGAAAGAAAATGCGATATCTGTATGAGTATGGCCTTGTGTCAAAACTCCGACAGCGCCCACTCTTAAGGCCTCTGCAGGTCCTTCTATTCCTTCACATAGAACAATTTTTCCTTTCACCAATCTATCATCCAATGTGTTGGCCGAACAAAACCTACAATTTTAATATAATTAATTTGGTTAACAAATAATTGACTTTGGAAAGTTTTTCTCTATTGAGTAATGTCCATTTTGGAGCAAACATTATTATATATAATATTAAGTTAAATATGTTAATCATTCTATAAAAAAAGTTATACATTTTAACTTCAGTTTCTACAAGATGTTATTTATTTTGTTGTCCTTGTAAAATACCAAAAAAAAAAAATGTGTATTTTTAGTTTTTTAGAGGGACACGATTTTTTTGTTAAATGTAAGGACCGCAATTAAATATATTTTTGTAAGACTAAAATTGAAAAGTAATGTTTTATACCGTTTGCTAATTTTAATGATACAAAAGCAAGTTACCTTACCTGGAGTCGTCTTTGTTGAAGCCTGCTATAGTATTTGGTGCAGCTCCACCATAGACAATAGGGTATAGTTTTCCCTCAAGATCAAATGTGTTCAAGGAGACACCCTAAGCATAAGAATCAAATATATTTAGAGTATTATTGATGTTATATATATATATATAAAAGAGAGAACTTCTAATCCAGTATTCATATCATTGTTTTCCAGAAATGAAATCATTGTTTGAATATATCTTAATATTGTTAACAATAAGATGAAATAAGACATGTTATATAGCATAGGAAAGAAAAGAGTAATTTACCTCATATGTAACATTGTCTCCTAATTTGACCTTGGTCACAAACTTTCTATCTAATGTGCTAGCCGCCACAACAATTGCCCATGGTGAAAAATTACTTAAGGTTGAAGGACGAGGACCTGTGTTTCCCGCTGCCAATACTGTCAACACTCCACGTTGCATAGCATGGAATGATCCGATGGAAATTGCATCTCTAAAATATATAGTGTCATTTGACTCTGATGTAAGTGAGACTGATAATATATCAACCCCATCTGCAATTGCATCATCGAATGCAGCAAGAATATTTGAATCAAAGCATCCAGTAACCCAACACACTTTGTAGACAGCAATGCGTGCAGATGGAGCTCCACCTCTTGCTGTTCCTTGTGCAAGGCCTAGCATGCTTGCCTTGTTAATCGGGATCCCTGCTGCAGTTGAAGCTGTATGTGTCTCATGGCCATCAGAATCTCTTGGAGATTCAATATCTTGTTCGCTCAAGGGATCGTCAAAAGATAAATAATACCTAGCTCCAATTATTTTACTGCAATATTATATAAACTTATTTTAGCATTTACTTTTATTTTCTCTCTTTCTCATCTGTATATAATAAGGCATAGTACTATGAATTATATGGAATTTGATATCATTCGTAGGGTGAAGATCAAATGGCTAAAAAGTCAAGTTGTATTTTAAATCAATTTTCATGATGTTATAATAACAGCATTTGATCTTCATCTAACAGCTAATGTCCATTTACTGTAATGAATAAATCTTTTTGTGATTGCATGAAATTGGGTATAAGAAATCATAAAATATTACTTGTTGCATGTAAAATTTGAAGTTTGGCATGTGCCTTTCCATTTAGTGGGTGGCGGACTAAAACCTTTATCGTTGAAACTGTCAGATTCTGGCCAAATTCCAGAATCGATTACACCAACGATGACATCACTTTCAGAATTTTCTCTTTCCACATGTCGTGGAAAGCCAATGAAATCCCATGATCTGGTTGTAAGAAGTTGTCTCTTTTCATCAGGAAAAACAGTCACCACTCCATCAAGTCCTACAATATCAATTTTAATGGTTAACAAAATTATGAATATTAAAGAGACCAAATAATTTTTCAATAGAAAAAATAGCTTCTTCACACACCAGCCATTTTGTTGGCTTCTTTCTTAGTTAACTTCGCAGTAAAGCCATTAAAACTCCTCTTGTAATGCTGGAGTACTGGCTATGGAACTTCATCACTAAAATTGTGAATAAAGAAAACATGTAAGATAAAACTGATCTGACCTAAATAGCTTAAGTAAGTTTAGACATAAATAGCATAAAAATTTGACAATAATATAACCTGTCAGTAACTTCTTGTAGCAAGTTTTTGTAGTGAAGTAATAGAGAAATTTCATCGTTTTTACTATTCCCAGTGTAGACAATATAAGTCTGCATTTTTAATAAATATATTTCTCAGAAACATGAACCATGGAAATTAGATAAAAAGTAATTTGATGAAAAGAGAGGGATAAAGTGTATTTGCCTTCAATTCATCTTCAGTAGATGAATAACACTTCATCAAAAGTGATGAAGTAAGGCTAATAAGGAGAAACAAAAGCCCAATAGAATATCTTCTGTCCATTGTCAATCTAGCAATGACATAGCAAAAAATATATAGTTAGCAGTATGTCTTTATATACATTCCACCGATGTATTATCAAAATGATATAGTATATTCATGCATATTCCTTCAAGGAAAAAAATTAATTCTTTACCATCGAATTTGTTTGGAAATGGTAAAAATAGTATTATTAAACTTTTGTTATTAAAGGAATTAGGTGAAAGAAAAATAGTACTAATTAAAGAAGACACTACTCAACTCAAATATAAATTCAAGCTCAACTTAAACTAAAACTAAAACTAAAAAAGATAATAACCACAAACACCAAATAAAGATCAATAACATCAATTAAAAAGCACATCAATTAAAAAGATCAAATAAAGATCAATAACATCAATTAATGCCGATGGAAAGGCATTGAGGGCATTTTTAATGCAGATGATGTATGCTTTGTTCCTTCTCTTTCCTTGCAAAATTACATTATAGTTTTCTGCAGAACATGAATCGTATTCCCTACTAGAATTTTTAGTTAGATTGCCGGAGGCAGAAATCGGAGGCAAAAATCATAGGGAGAAATCGGAGGCAAAAATGAGAGCCAAAAATCAATGGAAAAAATCGGAGGGAAAAATTAGAGGCAAAAATCAATGGCAAAAATCGGAGGAAAAATCAGAGGGAGAAATTGGAGGGAAAAACTAGAGGATAACATCAGAGGCAAAAATCAGAGGATATCATCGGAAGCAGAAATCAGAAGATATCATCAGAAGCAGAAATCAGAGGATATCATCAGAGGCAAAAATCAAAAGCAGAAATCGAAGGATAACACTTTTTTTTAGGGGGACAAAATTGAGGTACTACAGCGAATATTTGGATGAATACTAATATTTTTTAAGTTAACTTCATTATTGATATTATATGAGAATAGGTGACAATTCTCTGTAGCTAAAAGTAACTATAGTGACAAATAAGGAGGTATCATATGGCATAAATGTAACACAAAGGTTATAGACAGCTTCATCAACATTTCTCTTTTGTAGCATTAGACAATATGATACTTGGAAATCTACAATAGACAATATGCAATAAAAGAAGAGCAGCCTACCATTGATTTTAAGAAAGTGGCAGTTTGATGGAATATTTACTAAAGGGGAAGTTATAGCTGATGATTGTAAGGATTGATAACTAGTGCTGCTTCATTTTACGAGTTATTATCTAGGCTCAGAAATTTTTGACAAGGATGTTTATTTTACAGTAGGCACTACTAGCAACTTTTAGAGGGTGGTTTTGATCTTCTAGGAGTTATGTATACTGAGCCTCCATGTGATTTTGATGTGATTTATGAAAATATTAAAGAATGGTTTGTGGTTGTGTTGACTAAAAACCTCTCTCTAATTTTTTAGGATCTGTTCTATTTCCATTCCTTTTATTTGTAGGTTTTAAATGACTTGCATTGTTTAATTAGTCATCAAAGTGTTGTGTTTCTCCTTTTATGTGTTTTTGTTTGTAATATTAGATGTGGGCCAAACAAAAGATTATGAGCTTGGTCGTGAATTAATGAATAAGATAAAGATATATTTCTTTTATTTATTTAACAAGTATACAATTTATTCAATAATAATATAAAATAGAAAGTTAAAAATTACAATGTGTATGAAATGTATACAATATAAATTGACACCCGTGCTAGCTCGTTCATCAAAAACAATAATTGGGCTCCTAACTTTAAATTTTCCGTCATCCCAAACCACAGAAGCTGATGCAATAGACCTCTTCAGTGTTCCGTCTATCATGAGAACATATGTCTGTTTTTCCCCCATTGAAGTGAATGACAAAACATTAGGCTTCACTAAAATATTGAGTCCTTTAGGTGCAGTCACAATTGCTCTGTAAGTAGACATCGGCAATCCAACATTTGTAACAGTTCTACTGAAGCTTCCACTCAAATGATGCTTGGGACGTGGGGCTTTAAGAGCAAACGAAGGATAATTTAAATCTCTTGCTGACGATGCCTCAGAGCAACTGATGAAACTGCTTTCATCCTCTATGATTCGGTGTAAAGCCGTCTCATTGAAACCTTGTCCACATAAATATCTTATGTAATCGGTTTCACTGGCATCATATATTAAGCCAGGACTCAACGCCTTGACAGGATCAATTTGACCAGCTCCGTAAGCAAATTCTGCACCGGGATTATTTTCCGGACTCAATTGTGTAGCTGTAAGACAAGAAACACAACTATTTATGTTAGCTTAATACATAATAATAAGTAAATATGCATGGAATGTATATTTTAACATATAAAACAATTTTTCAAATTGTAGCGATAGAAGTTTGTAAAAAATTAATTTATTCACTATTACTTGTATGTTATTCTGAATACTTGTGAATGCTTAATATTAATTAAAACAAAACATGTGCTAAGTTTAGTTTTCCTTATGCATGGACATATTGATTAAGGTTAAACACTATTCATTTATAATACCCGTTGTCATTAGGGCTGAACGTATAGCAGCAGGTGACCATGTTGGATGAAATGATTTGATGTACGCTGCTGCACCAGACACGTGGGGACAAGACATTGATGTTCCAGATACAATATTGAACTCCAAATTTCGTTTTTCACCAAGAATATCAGAAATTGGAGCAATTGGAGACCAAGTAGCTACAATGTCTACTCCAGGAGCAATCAAATCCGGCTATAATGTTAAACTCAAAAGGTTAATCACAAATATTTTTAAAATGATAAATATGTATTTCATTTATTCATATCATAGAATTAAAGTAACCTTGAGAATATCAGATGTAGCATTGTTAGGACCCCTTGATGAGAAAGAGGCAACCACAGGTGCCAAAGTATCTTTTAACTCACTGCTCTTAAATATAGTTGCAGTTGGAAAGCTGGTAATTGATTAATACAATGAACTTTTGATTAGTAAGGTTCTCTAAATTATTGTTAGCTTATTTGGAACTTGCAATTGATACCTTGTAGAGCGTATGTATTTGTGTATTTTGGTGGCATCCTTCGCTTGAAGGTAAGATGCAGGCAGGGGGTAGGAGAACGCAGTATCCTTAACAGTTAGACCTTGCAGCAAGACCCCAGCAGCACCAACTCTACAGGCCTCAGGGGCTCCTATGCTTGCTTCACATAGAACAATTTTACCCTTCACCAGCTTACCATCCAACGAGTTGGTTGAGCAATTTCTGCAATTTTAAAATAATTTTATTAAAGAAATACTAATTTTCAAAATATTTTCTTTAGTTAATAATACCCATTTTAGAGCAAATGAATATTTATAATACTAAATTAAATATTATTAATTTTTAATGATATAAAGGCTAGTTACCTAGATGTGTGTCGATCGAAACCTGCTATAGTATTTGGTGCATCTCCACCATAGATAATAGGATATAATGTTCCATTAAGGTCAAATGTGTTCAAAGAGACTCCCTGAATATAAAATGGAGATAGTAAAATTAGTTTTGATGATTATTATATATATATAGACATTTAATTTAAGAAAGGATACCATTATGTGACTTTATATTTTGAAATAACTAAGGAATAATATAATACACGAAGAAAAGGGTAGTCTACCTCATAAGTTATACTGTCTCCTAATTTGACCATGGTAACAAACTTCCTATCTAAGGTGCTAGCAGCCACAGAAATTGCCCAAGGTTGAAAATTTTGTATGGATTTAGGGTGTGGGCCTGTGTTCCCTGCTGAAAATACTGTTAGCACTCCATGACTCATAGCATGAAATGATCCAACAGACAATCCATCTCCGAAATGCATGTCATTTGTTGAATCTTTTCCAATTGAGACCGATAAGATATCAACCCCATCTGCAATCGCATCATCAAAGGCGGCAAGAATATTTGCATCATAGCACCCAGTTAACCAACACACTTTGTAGACCGCAATGCGTGCTGATGGAACTCCACCTCTTGCTGTTCCTTGTGCAAGGCCCAACATGCTTGCCATGCCAATCGGGCTCCCAGCTGCAGTTGATGCTGTATGAGTCCCATGGCCATCTGAATCTCTTGCAGAATCAATTTCATTTGGGCTTAAGGTATCATCAAAAAAAGGGAGATAATACCTAGTACCAATTATTTTACTACAAGAACATTTATATTTAATATTAGCATCATACTACATATTATAAAGAAATTAATTTTCTGCAATCAACATTACCGGCAATTGCTATATTGGCCGTGAGGTGAAGATAAAATGGCGCAATGTTCAGGTTGCATTTTAAATCATTTTTCATAAAATGCAAGCCATTTGATCTACATCCAACATCCAATTATATACCTATTGTGATTGCAGAGAAAGTAGTCTAAAAAGTCATAGAATATTACTTATTGCATGTAAAATTAGAATCTTGGCACGTTCCCTTCCATTTGGTAGGTGGTGGAGTGAATCCTTTATCATTGAAACTATCTGATTCTGGCCAAATTCCAGAATCAATCACTCCAACGATGACATCACTTTCAGAGTTTTCTCTTTTCACATATTGTGAAAAGCCAATGAAATCCCATGATTTGGTCGTATGGAGGTATCTCTTTTCATTAGGAAACACAGACACCACCTCATCGAATCCTACATTACCAATTTTTATGGTTAACAGCTATACAAATATTTAAGAAAAGGACAAATAATTTTTCAAGAGATTTTTTTATCACCACACACCAGCCATTTTGTCAGCTTCTTCCTTTGTTAGTTTTGCTACAAATCCATTAAAACTCCGCTTGTAGTGGTAGAGTATAGACTTTGGTTCAGAATTGCTGTGAAAAGAAAAAACAAGTTAGAAGTCCAATTTCTCTGAAAGAAAAAAAATTCATGTAACTAATAAATAGTTCATATACACTGTAGTTTCTACTATAATTTTAGAACATTGTTATAAGAGAAGAAAAATAATACTTTTAATTTGTTTATAATTATAAAAAATATGATATACATAAAATAGACATCATTTCTTAAATAATACATAAAATAAATATATTAAAAACTTATAATAAAGGGTAAAAAGAAAATCATTTCATAAGATTATATGATCTTATAGGAAATATCACTTAACCTGAAGGCTAACTTGAGTTCATCCCTAACATGATATCAAGTAATAAATCATAATATATGACTAAGTGCTTAAAGAATGTGACATGATAATGTTACCTATCTGTAACTTGTTGTAGCAGATTTTTGTAATGGAGCAATGAAGAAGTTTCATCATTTATCCTTTTTCCAGTGTAAACAATATAAGTCTACATTTTCAATAAAACATATTTATCATAAAAAGAAAGCATTTATTTTAGTCAAATTAAGTCACAAAAAATATTAAAAACAGAGTTGATTGAGGAAAGATGAAGTGTATTTGCCTGCAGGTCATCTTTAGAAGAGCAATAACATTTCACCGAAAGTAAAGTAAGGGTAATGAGGAGAACCAAAAAGCCAATTGAAAATCTACCCTCCATTATATCAAGCTAGCAATAACATAGCAGAGAATGGTTAGTATTATTTATATATATATATACCAACGGACTATCAAAACGTTATAATTTATGCATGCTTATTTGAATTTGTTCATTTTCTATATCATAATTTTTGTGTGTGTAAAACATTAATTAAAAAATAAATGAGTATTTTTGTAATATTAAAATGCATATCATCAACAACATCAAATAAAAACCATATATTTTATAATAAACTACACCACAAATTATATAGCAGAGAAAAGTGATGTAGAGCAAAGGAAGAATTTGAGTGAGCTATTATCATCAATAACACTTGTCAATTGCAAAATATAAAAAATGAATTCTTTAGTATAAAACATAAAAATTCCTCTGCCTCCTCCCGTGTTTATAAATGAGTGTTGGTGTTGACATGCATATTAAAAAGCATATCATAAAATAAAAAGAATATAATAGTATATATATGATGATAATAAGCAAGAGAAATAGAGTTATTAACATATCAAGTAGAGTGTTGTTGGGTTGGTGAAATGAAGTCCAAGTCTAGTGAAAATAAGTCTTAAGTTAATTTGTATGGTGGAAGAGAACTATGGGTATATTATTGAAATGGAAATGGTGGTGTTAATGAAAGAGTTGAACAAGCAAAGTGAAATGGATATAGAAGTGAGAATGATTAGTATGAAATATAGAAGAAGAGAAGTGATGAAATTTGTGAAGTCATGTTTACGTATTTATAGAGGAAGAAGAAGAAAGACATGCAAGTGAGTAGTGTTAGTGTGAGGATGGATGGAGTTATGATAATTGCTTTGATATTAAGTGTGAAGTTAGAATCATATTTTCTCCCCGTACTTTTTTAATTAGTGCTTTCTTTTGCTTTAGCATTTTCATCATCCATGCATCTGTATATAATGAAATGAAACTCACTTTTACTTCATTTGGTTTGATTATGTATCTTGGTTAAGACAATGGAAATTACTATCAATATCATGCATGAATTCTATACTATTCTTTAATATCAAATATATATATATATAGAATAGAAGTCAAGTTTATGTACCACCAACACCAAAACCAACAAAAAGTATAGACCAATAACATGAATTAAAAGGAAAAGAGTGAGCTAAATAAAAAGAAAAGAGAAGGTGACTAGGAAAGTGGATTCTACTTGCTAAAATTGTGATTTCCAAAGGGAAAAAGAAAAAGAAGTTATTGCTTATTTACTTCAATGTTTATTTTAAAAAATGTCAATTTAATTGTTGAAAAATTGGGTTCTTTGAGCCTAGCCCCTTTAACTTCATATAGCTGATCTGATTAAGGATCGATCTTTTTTATGAGTAATCGATGTGGAGGAAAACAAAAGTATATAGCATATAGCATACTTTTTAATGAGTAACATATGTATATAGTATATAGCATTAATACCAAGTAATAGAAGAATTAAGGATCTTGTTAGTGCAACAAGTTACAAGGATTATCAAATATCTTAAAACAAAGAGAGTTATTAGTAAATAACAATAAGAAATAAAAGACTAATTGAAAGCTTAGGTAAGTAAATTTTGTTAATGTTGCCCTTTTAAATTGATATTGATGTTTGTCTATATTGAATAGAAATGTAATGGAGTCTTCAATGTCCATCATCTATTAACAAGTTAGAGATTTTAAATGTATATTTTTATACACATAAATTAATCTAATAAATTATTTAAAAATGAAGAACATAAATTAAGATATTCTCACAACTTTAAAGTATTAGAAAAAATAACTTAAAAATTTCATTAAATGAAAAACATCTCCTTTGTGTGTGTAAAGATAATTTAATGTTTCAGTGTTAATTTAATCTTTTTAATTTAACATAATATAAAATATCTAAGAGCTAGAAATGAAAAACAAAAGTAATTGGAGTATGAAACTTATATAGAGAATAATATATATATATATATATATATATATATATAATTAATGTGAATGCAAATATATGCATGCATATTCTACACTATTGCAGACTTACTTTTGCTTCCACTATTCCGTTTATACTACATGCATTGGAGATCTCTCATTCTCAACATTAGTATCAATTATGAACATTTTCTACATAATATATCATAGAACTCACATGTTAATAATAAAACATGAAAAAAGAATTTAACTTAAACTAATTTAAGGTATTACTTAGCTTGGTCCCCCACCTTAAATGAATGAGCATTCAAAGGAATTAGCATTCACGTATTTATTAATGTATATTATATAGTTATTTATATTTTTATAAAGCTAGATTTTTTAGGAAAGGAGAAAGGATGGTGTATTGCATTGTGTTTTGAACAAATAAATGTATTATCTTACGCATGATTTTAAATTGCATTTGCAGGCAAATGTTACTTAAATTGTTGCGTTAATTCTTTTACGACTTCAAAATTTGTCATGGAGAGTGAGCTAAATAATAGGAAAAGAGAAGGTGACTAGGAAACACATGTGAACATGCATGTGTGGGTTCTAAGTTGCTAAAAATGTTATTTCCAAAAAGAAAAAGAAAACTAAAATAAGATGAAAATTAACCAGTTATTTTTTAATAATAACCATGATTGAATGATTATATATTTGGGCTTCATAATAACAAGTGAAAAAATTCATTTTGAACTAAATGAATAATAATTCTCGTTAGTTGCAGTAACAATAGATAGGCATGCTTACTTTTATGCAAAAAAAAAGTATAAAAAATGCATTCTTTTAGGTGTAAGATACCAAAGGAAATATATTTGTCATTTCTTTAGAGGAAGCTAACAGATATCCAAGTGAGTGAGTAGTGTGAGTGTGGGGAATAAATGACTTTTTTCTTCTTTTGTTTAAGTATCTTGTTGTGTGATAAGGAATTGTTGAAGGACTCTAGATAATAGCAATATTATGAGTGTTTTTGTATGCAATGTTATATATCTTAATTAGTGTAATAATCAAATGGTTCATGCTCCATCTCTCTCAACAATGGCAATAGGAGACTTTTTGTATGTAATGCACCACTTCTTTTGAGTTTTTACTATTTTATCTAAAAATAAAAGTTAAGTAAACTAAAATAATTAAAATGTTATTAAGGTTCATAATATAGAGAAAAATACATACATAATTAATATATATATATATACATATATGAGAATGTAAACACTATATATTATCTTTGTTTAAGAAGGATGTGATTATGCTTTTTTCTTCATTTCATTATATATGTACCATATTTTCAAAGCCACAGATTCGTTCAACTTGACATTCCCATTTCCATCTAAAATTATTCAAAATAAAGTCATTTTAAAATTGCATTCCCTAATTTATTTGCTTAGTCCAAACTCCGACAATTACAACATAGAGTGGTAAACACTATGGACAAATGTGATTACCTTATAGATAGTGATTTTTTTGTTTTTAACAAAGTTCTTGTATTTCTTTAGATTTTTGTCATATTTAATTTATCCTCTTTGCAAAGTTAGTTCACCTTTCTTAATAATTAGGAATCTCTATCCTAAAACTCAATAAAACTCCAATTGTTGGTTACCTTCCTCTACTAAGAGGATACTATTATAAATGTTGAGCTTCAATAACAAATGAAATATCATTTTCAATTAATTATAATTCTCATGTTAATTTGATGTCATTTGATATTTAATTTGATGTACTATTTTTGTCTTAACCCTCTAGTTTTTAATAAAAAGTCTGGTTAATAATTGTTTAAATTAGAATTTCAATTTGATTCATCCCAAATGATTTACCCTTAATTTGAATTATTTAACCACTTGGGTTAATTTGATATACTAAATACTAATAAGTTGAATACTCCCCAAAATATCATTTGTTAAGAATTTTTTTTTTCATGGTAGGATTTTTAAAGAGTGGTGACTATAAAATGTGACCATAGGTGGTCCTAAATTGCTTTGTTTCTATAACTAAATCATTATAGCATAGTTATAACCATGTACTCTATTAGTATCATGTGGTTCTTTAATTTTACACACGTTTTCTTTTTTATAAAGTTGAGTCATTAAATTTCTTTTGGTTTTACTTTTATTATAAAATGAAATTTTAGTTGAAAGTAAAATTGTAATTGAAGAACTATATTTAGAAAACCAACCAGTAATGGGCTAGCTTCCAATCAACCAAATGGGAAAAAGTATTTATATATAGATGAAGAAAAGAAGGATGTGTGAATGTGTGATATGATTGATCATCATGCATGTGACTTTGGAATTAGCACTACGTAGTACACTTGTTTAGTGTAAGGTTAATTCTTTTAAGTATACACTTTTTCATATATAAGCATATACTTCATTCTATAACAACTTTTTTTTATGTGACACTAGTATAGCATTCTCTATTAATATTTGTACCTTGTATGTATTACAAGAAGTTATTATTTATTTTTATAAACAAAAATTTAGGAAGAGATGGTACATTCCCCAAATCTAAAGCAGTAAAAACTTTAATGTTTATTGAATATTTATATTTGTCTCTTTCAAATAGTAGGATATGAGGTTATCTTTATAGACAATACGAACTAAATTTGGTGGGTTGATTCTTTTTTGTTGTTGTTGGGATTTCTATTTTCATAATGCATATGCAATGTATTATATGACAAATTACTAAATAGGATTCATCATGTATTTATTTTACTTGCTTTAATTTTTCTAATGATATGTAATGGTTTTAAATTGTAGTTTTCAGTTGTGATTGCAACTACAATATGATAGATTTTGAAGTTTTTATAAAAGTATTGATGATGCAATTTAGGTAGCATTGGCTTATACCTACAATTTAAAATCATGCTTAAGATAATACATTTGTCCAAATGCACAATAATAAGTTATATAAAAATAAATTACAAATACATTTGCAAAAATCTAGCATTATAAAAGTATGAATAACTTATATAATATACATTAATAAATAAGTGAATGTTAATTCCTTTGAGTGCTCATTCATTTAAGGTGCGGGGACCAAGCTTAGTAATGCCTTAAATTAGTCTTAAGTTAAATTCTTCTCTCAAATTTTAGTTTATTAGTATGTGAGTGCTATGATATATTATGTAGAAAATGTTCATAATTGATATTAATGCTTAAAATGTGATATCTCCAAGGCATGTAGCTAGCATAAATGGAATAGTGAAAGAAAAAGCAAGTGTGCAATAGAGTGTAGAACATGCATGCATATATTTGCATTAACATGGCATTAATAGCATGAGGTGTTTGAAAGTGAGAGTACATACTCTCAAACTTTATTTTATAAATTGTTTTGATGCATGCATACTCAACTTTCCGTACTCTGTTCCAAATTAACTAGCATTGTGAGAAAGAGGAACAATAAAAATTAAGCTATCTAGGTATCTTGTTATTATATACTCCAAAACTTTGAAGGATTCTTTTCCAATTTTTAACATAACATGATAAAATTTTATTAGACTAATGTTTGTCTACATGAAGAAAAGTCTTAAAAGCAAATTAAGTGGCCTGACCACCCTAAAAGCCATCGAGTAGTTAAATAGCAAAGTTATAATCTCAACCATCAATTAATCTAAAGAATTACTCATCTCATTTTTATATAAATATTAATAGTTCATATAATATATATATATATATATATATATATATATTCATTCAGAGACAAAAAATATCCAATAAAATTAAATAATAATAGAAGTATATAATTTCTTAACCAATTTTATTAAAGTAATTATTATATATGAGATAGAATTTCTCATATACAAAATGATTGGTTTAATATTTATATAAGAACTGTAAAGTTTAAAGGATTCATAGAACTGGGTGGAGGGTAACAACATGTATATTATTGAATAAGTCTAAGTTAGTCTAAGACAATCTTGATTTATATTTTATTTGATTGAAGAATGTGTTTGCAAGACTTGCCTTGTAATATTACAATAAAGCTTTTGAAAGGTATGTATATGCATGCATATTCCAACTTGCATAATGAGTTGGAAAATAGGAACTTGGTGGTCCACTGTGTGCAAAGTGAAATTAATGGTTGACTTTCGTTTTTTTTTTTTTACCATGACATACGTACATTCTAAATTTTCATAAAATATTTAATATTTTATTTTATCTATTTCTCTTTTTTTCTATCACATAATCAACATATTATATATATCACATTATTTTTTTTATCTCTTAAAGTTTAAACACTCGTATAGATGTTCATCGGACATTTTTGACTTTTTTTAGGTATTGATACCACATAATAAAAATTGATATACTAAATAAATTTGATACATATTTGGTTCAAATTTATCACACTAAATTTTGAATTAAATTCGTTAAATTTTTTATATAAGGAAATATGTGTGAGGTTTTGTTCACCTTTCTTAATAATTTCTACCTCCAAACAAGTTGAGTACTGATATGTTATACATAAAATTTATTTAAAAACTAAATAAATATAAAAAATGAATCATAGAAAACTCTGTAAACCTCAATAGCACTGAGTGTTTGATACTAACTGTTTAGTTAACTAATTTAAAATAGTAGTTTCAAAAACTATATAGTTAATATTAATTTTATACTTTTGAAAACTTAAAAAGAAAATTAGGTTAAAATGGATTTCCTTCTCGATAAAAAAAAAAAAGTGAAAAATTGGGTGTTTTTACTTATATTCTCACGTAGTGTTTTAGCAATGGTGACACAATTTATCTCTAAACTTTAATTTAACTTTATAAATTATTATAATGTTAAGTTCTTAGCTTACAAATTAGTTTGATGAATAACCGAACTTTCCATTTCAATAAGAGCTACACCTTTTATAAAATGGAGAAAGCTTATATGGTTTATATGGTTGTGGTGATGTACTTTTTTCTTTTCGTTTTTTTATAGTGGTGTGGGACTCTTTACTAATTTTGAAGATTACATGCTAAAAGATTTTATT
Organism: Cicer cuneatum; assembly: GCA_037974295.1. Taxonomy (NCBI): domain Eukaryota; kingdom Viridiplantae; phylum Streptophyta; class Magnoliopsida; order Fabales; family Fabaceae; genus Cicer; species Cicer cuneatum. Next base: position 58,639,872 of record JBBPBO010000003.1, read on the forward strand.
TGCTAGTGTCTGTCTATAAAATGAAATGGGTGAAGTTGGTGTACTTTGTTACCAATTTAGTGTACATTGTCCAAAATTGGTGACAGTTTTTCTTTTGAGTATTATTTGTGAAGTTGGTGTCAAAATCCGTGACAGTTTTTCTTTTAAATATATCTTTTGCAATTGTGTTTGTTCTAAATTATATTCACAAAAAATATTCAATAAAAAGAAAATAATAAGTAAATATAAATTTTAACTAATCTTATTAATGCTATTATTTAATATGAGATGTATTTTTCTCATAAATTAATAGAATAGCTGAAAAGTCTTGGGAATTCATATCACTAGGTGGATGATCACAACACGTGAGTCTAAAACTAATAACTTTGTCACATTAAATTTTTTTACTATAGAGAGATTTTCACTTACATTTTAAAAATTGTAACTCATCAAATGTTACTAAAGAGCTTATTATGAGTTATGTGAGTGTGTTGATAATCTATTTCCTATTAAGGTTGAGATTCTTGTCCTTCGAATTCAATGGTACCTTTTTAAAGTGTTTTCTCTCTTTGATTTATATCACTCTCACTATCTATGTATATATCGAACTGCATGTGTTTTTCTTCATTTGATTATGTATCTTACATGTATAGACACATTCAATTTATCATTGCCTTCTCAATTTATAACTAATGCATTTCCAAATAAAAGCATTTTAAAAAGACATTCCCTATTTACTATGCTTAATCCAAACTCCAACTACAACATTCAGTGGTTTATACATAGTGCTACACATTAACGGCAAATACGATTAGTTAACTTATAGTGATTTTTGTTTTTAACAAAGTGCTTATTTCTTTTGAAGTATTTCCAAAGTAAGTTCACCTTTCTTATTAATTTAGGAATATGTGACCTAAATCTTCCATTATTGGTTATCTTCCTATACCAAGATGGTACTAATATAATTAATTATGGAGCTTCAATAATAAATGACATATTATTTTCAATTAATTATAATTCTCACGTTAATTTGTTGTCAATTAATATTTAATTTCATGTACTATTTTTATCTTAACTTTCTAGTTTTTAATAAAAAGTCTTACCAATGATTGTTTTATCTAGAAATTGAATTTAAGTACTTCTAATTAATGTGCTTTTAACTTAAACTCACTAACCACTTAACACTTGTTTTTTTATAAATGTTGAGTCGTTAAATTTCTTTTGATTTTACTTTTTTCATGAAAAGAAATTTTAGTTGAAAGTAAAATTGCAATTGAAGAAACATATTTAGAAAACCAACTAGTAATGTGTCCAACTTCAAATCAACTAAATCTAAAAAAGCATGTAAATATATAGATGAAGAAAGGGGAAACTCAAAAACAATTCTTTTTAACTATTATACAATTCTATACGTGAATGCTAATTTATTTAAGGTGGAAGACCAAGTTTAGTTAAGTAATGCCTTATAATTAATAAATTCCAAAAATCTTGTAGGATTTTTTTCCAATTTTGAACATAGCATCCTAAAATTTGTCTATATCAAGAAAAGGATAAAACATAAAATGACTCGATTTATAGTTTCCATCAATAAGAGGTGCTCATTTGAGTTGCAAACGCAAATTGAGTGCTCAATTAGAAGTTTGAGGTCTAAACTAATTACAAAATAGATAACTAAATTTAATGATAAAATGAAGAGAAAAAAATTCTATATAAATTCTCTAAAAACACATGAAAAACACTTAAGATATCAACAAATAAGGCCATTAATATTATACACATAAGAAAAAAGTTATTTATTACAAAAACATATTTTGTGATCAAAGTAACATCTAACAACACTATAAATTTTAAGATAATATGAGATATATATCTTTTACTTTCAAGAAAAATTAAAAGAATATTTAGAAATATGAAAAATAATATTTATAATTTATAAGAAATAGAAATTTAATGAGTTTCTTTTTTAAAAAAATAATAAAATTTTAATGAGTTAAATATTCAAACACATAAAGAACCCACCACCTTTGCAGAATATGTTTAACTACAATTTTTATCTTTAAAAAATTATTAATATTTGAAAACATTATTTTATAAAGTTTTTTAGACACTCGTCAATCAATGATAAACAAAAACGCAAACAAACTATTATGAGCATCTATTTTGTATTTTTTGGATAGACTTCAATTTTAATAATAAATTTTTTGTCAATATAACGACATATATAAAAAACTAAATTTTAATTCATTTAATAATTTGTTGTTCTTAAACTAAATTTGTAAATACCGTTATTTTTAAATTTAACTAAACAAAAATCTACTATTATTTTATTAAGCACAACAAGCTAATATAAAGTTTATTGTAGCTTCTAGCTACTTGATGTTTTTGTTTGTTTCCATTGTGCAGGGGATGATAAGCAACATGAATCACAAATTTACTCTTACCAACCACTTTATCGAAGTGATTGAGGACACATATTTCTAAAGTGTTTGTTCATATGGCTCACAAATGCCCTACACTACAAGAAATATGTTGTTTAGGGACCGATATAGCTACCGAAATAAACCACATAGATTGATTTAGAGATAGGAAAATTTATTTAATTGGTCACTAAATTGATCACAAATTTTTTTTAAGTATCTGATTTAAAAATCAATATATCATTGACTGAAAAATCGGTCTCCAAGTAAAATCGTAGTAAAAATAATGATTTATAAGACACTGATTTAATGATTAGTTTGGTCATAATAGATTAGTTGAACCGAATAAAAATATCCCTTTTACTTTTTTCAATTATATAGTATGCTTTTTAGTTGTTTTATAAGATGCAATTGAATTAAAATTTTTTATTATATAGATAAAAAATATTAACTTTTATTGATTGAATTTTAACTAAACATTTAATAACCCTCCTCGAAACTAATTAACTTTTGATTTGATTCTTGTAAGTTTTAACCGAATTGCATTACATCAAAGTGCTTGTACTGCTCTTTTTTGTGTTTTTATTTGCAATACTTAATTAGATGTATCTAGACTAGAAAAAAGATTATGAATGAAGATATATTTTATGTATTTATTTTTTAACAAGTATACAAATTTTTTTAAATGGAAAAGTATATATATTAATAAAAACAAAATACAAGATTACAAGGAGTACAATAATTACTCAAACTATTTTGACACCCTAACAACTCCTAGTCATTTGTGTCACCCCAAAAATTTATTAAAAGTAAATAAAAAGAAAAACAAAACAAGGGGGACAAAACCAAAATCCTTGCAAAAGAACTTATTAGATCCTAAACTAATTAGAGGGGCAAAAACTTGACACAAAAGAAAAACAAACAGACATTATGTAATAGACCAAATCGTTAGTCACGGAAAACAAAAATGGGACCAACAAAATATTAAATAGAATGTCACCAAGAGAAGCACTGTGATGAAACTCCAAATGAAATCAACGTCTGCACTAGAATTGTGGAAACTAAAAAGGTTTTTGGTAAAAGTGTCACAAAACGGAAAACTGTTTTGTATTAAAAGTATGTGCAATTCAAGTTAAAACAATAAGTGTATGTAATAGTTAACTAACTAATCTCTTAATTAGTTAGATAGACAGTTAGAATTAGGAGGAATAAATTATGTATAAATAGCACACTCCATTCATCCAATAAACAAGTTCATTCATTCATATTGATTCAACTTTTTTATTTTCTTGCACTTGAAGTAATAAGCTTAAAAGCTAACAAAAATTACTTTCGCAATAAATATTTGAGACCTTAAATTGCATTGAAGAAAAAGTAAATGAAGATAGTTGTGTCATTTAGTGCGGAATTTTCATGCTGGGAATTTAAAGCATAGATCATATTAATAGCTAATCTTACTTAAATAAACTTGTTGAATCTGACAAAATTTCTACATAACCAAATAACCTATAGAGTATTGATAATTGTTGACAATAAAAAATTTATTGAAGAGATGAAATATAAATTTTAAAGTGCAAAAATAGAACCAAGCAACCTCCAAAAGCTCCCTACAAGGAAAAAAATGATAAGAAATTTGATGTGTTTTGCGCCGGTAGGTGTATATAATGTCATTTTGTCACAAATGTCATCAAAGGGCATAAAATTATGAAACAATCTCCATGAAATGAAAGATTTTGAAGGAGGGATATCAATAGACAAAATAAATATGGCCCACTCGTGAAATAGTGTAAGGTTGATAAATATGATGAAATTAAGGAATATTCTATCTACCATTCTAGATGAAATTGATCATCTAGATGACTTAAAAAGATGATGAAGATGAGAAGGAATTTGTATCATATTCACTATATACTTATCCAAACAAATTAGAAACAAAAAATTAATGGAAGTACAACTACCATCTTTTTAAAATGCACTTTGGGTTCTCATATTTTAATAATATATAATTTTAGTCATTTTATTTTTATTTCTATAATTTTAGTACTTTTATTTTTAAAATTGTTGACATTTGGTTTTCTTTCTAAATTTAAGTTTTAATTTGGTGATGTGACAATAATTTAAGGAATGTAGACAATCATCGTGATGTGGAATTTAAATTTAATTTTTAATTACTTAATATCCCTTTTGAAGGTGCAAACACGAGAAGGGGGGTTGAATTGTGTTTGACTTAACTTGAATCTTTTCCTGTTTTAATACTTTCAAAACAAAACTTGATGTATAATTAAAACAGAGTTAGTAGCGGATAAAAATAAAAATAAAAACTCACAGATTTTATACTGGTTCACCGTTAACGAGGCTACGTCCAGTCCCTTCGCCTTGAAGGATTTCACTAATTCAATCTTGAATTACAACCTTGCTACTGACCCTCCAAGTCAGTCTTCTCAAATAGTCTAACAATCCTAGACTTCTTTGAGGAAAAACAACTCCTGTTCTTCAGCCAATCTGACACCCCAGATTGTAGAAGAAATCACAACACTATGAATCTAATTGCCAAGTAACCTGCTACCTCTACTGACTCCCACAGCTTGTAGACTCTACTTCAACAACTTAGATTTGACACAGTGGAACGAAAACAACAAGAGTACTTGCTTTAAAAACTGAGACTCAACAATTGACTTATATGAAAATTTGAGAGTGTTTGCTTTTGAAGTGTATGACCCTTTTGTGATTTTCGATGATGAACATTCTGCCTTGAGCCTCCTTTTATAGATGCTGATTAGGGCCTCTTCCAGTGCTTAAATTCGAGCTGAATATTGCTGGATTCTCTGGCAAAAATAACTTGACCAATTTGCTTCATATAAATCAAAAACATATCTTTTTTAAGCCTTAGATTTCTTTCATAAATTAACTGGCCAATCAAATCCTTTTATTGCTTCCCGCCATAGCTTCTGACTTCCATGCTACTCCACTTTAATTTATAACAAATCTTTAATAATACTTTGATAAAAATATCATGAGATCTTCACCATTAATTCCCATGATCAAATATGCACCCTTGGATCTTCATGCGATAGTCCAGCCTGGACCAGCCTTTTTGATATTTTGTAATCCTCTGATTTCGGCCATTCCTGGACCACACTCCTTAACCCTTTGATCTTCTGATTTCGGCCAGCCTGGATGCGCGCCTGTTATGCTGAATTCTTCTAGACTCGGCCATTTCTAGACTTGCACATTTTGTCCCTCTGATTTCGGCCAACACTGGGCCATGGTCTGATTTTCTGATCTAGACCATCACTGGACTCAAAAAATTATTTCTGAACCATTGATCTGGATATTTTTACTCTGAACTGGACAGATTCTAGAATTTGGTCTGGAACAAGCTGAAATAAACTTGATCAAAAAATATTTCAGTCTGGACATTTTACCTTTGATTTTGGACCAGGTCTGGGTTGATTCTGGAACTCATTTCTTTTGTTCTGGACTTAGTTCCATGCCCTGAATCATGCCATCTTATGGTCTGGGCCAAATCTGGATTGATCCTCTTGTTCTAGACTCATAAACATACCTTCTGGTCAAGTTTGGAACAAGTCTGGGCTGTGTAATTTTTCACTGCCAGACCATCTTCTGGTCAGAATAACTTCTGGACTAAAATTGATATTTGATTCCTGTTTGTCTTGATCAACTCTCCTTCTGGCAGGCTTTCCAATGATATGATCCATGTTTCATTCTGAAATTTATTCCTTCTGATCTGTGTCATCAAATATATCTTCTGGTCATGGTTTGACATTCCTGGAGTATTTTCTGGTCATTCCAGAATTCATTTTCTGGAATCCTTTGATCTTCAGCTTCTGATTTCTTCAATTTCTGGGGCATTTAACTTAATAATTCAAAGTACAAAATAAGTTTACATTGAGTACATTTGTAAGCATCAAAATCCTAAGACTTAGAACCAACTTGGTTCCAACACCTTTGTCGTGGTCTAAATTTCGAGTGTTTCTTGAATTCAATGGAGTCGCCATCAAAGTTTATTTAAAATAATGAAAACATTGGGAAACCCTTTAAAAGGAAAAAAATGGTCTTTGAAACCAAATTTTGAGTTCGGGAATCGATTATGCGTAGAGAAGGTATTAACATCCTACAACATCTGTTAAAATACGGTTACCTATAATTAATTGTGCAAAATTAATATTAACTTAAATATATTTATTTCTCCTTATTATTACATATGAGTATCAATTTTTTTTTTTTGTGATTTTGAAATAAATAGGTGCTTAAGAAAGAGAGGAAAAAAGAAGAAACTTTTTATTAATATGCTTGACAAGAGTGTGATCTTGCTACTAAGTATTTCCCGGTGCGATGAAAAAATCAAAGTTACGTAGTTCTTAGATAGAAAGAAATTATTGATTTAATGAAAGAAAAGAAAACATTGAGTGTGATAAATTGATTTTGGTGAGAATGTTTTGTTATTTATTTGGATTTGGTTAAGAAAGATTAGTATCACCAAGTTGTCACAACTCAAGCGTCTTAAACCATCACTAACAAGATGTCGCATCTCAGTCAGTCTTATTTTACTAAAGGATAGTTATTAATTAGAGCTTAAGATCGTCAAGTTGTCGCAACTTAGACGTCTTAAAACTAAGTTTGTCAAAATGTAACATTTCAACCAATCTTTTGAACCACATTGATTTTGAATAACAAGAATGTTTATTTTAATAAAAATGATAATGATAAATCAGAGAATGAATTTTGAATGTTTATGATATTAAAAGTGGTTAAGTGTACTTAGCCCATAATTTAATAAAAGAATAAAATAACTGTTATTGTAACTCAAAAGAATAAAACTGAAATAATTGAATAAAACTTTTAACAAAATTAAAATGCTTATTTGCGACAAAACAAAATCCAAATTAAAGGTATAACACTAAACAAAACTATAAAATTGTTACAAAGAAGAGTTTAGAAATAGTTATCACACAAGTTGAATATTTGTTATACTCTTTGATTTGCTTTGTTTGTATTTCGCTTTTGTTTTGAATTGTTGTATTCTTCCTAAGCTCATTTCATGCTTCATTTATCTTACCAACAAAAACTCTTACTAGCTTAAAAAAAATGAAAACTAAAAACACTAAAACTGCCCCCCC
>JBBPBO010000003.1:58647639-58695172 GCA_037974295.1 Cicer cuneatum
CCCCCCCCTTTTTGGTTCGAATTTATTCTCAATTTATAGACTAAAATGATTAATCTTTGTATCCATGGGATAAAATTGAATTCTGAATTATTACTTGTTTTTGCAGAAAAATTGGTTTTGCTAAGCTAAGTTTGGAAAAAAGAGAATGCACTTTTTAATTGCTTGTATACATGGTAAAAGTTGTAGCCATTTTAGGAAAAAAGAGAAAAAGTAAAACGAGCTAAAAGAGGATTGGAAAGACGACATGTACACAAGAAAAAAAATGCAGTTTGTTTATGATAAAAAATAAAAGCAAAGAGGCTAAAAAGAGTTAGAAGGGTGGCGTGTACTGCTTTAAAGGTGAAAGATATGGAGGCTGAAAAGATGGTAAAACAAAAAGATGAAAAGAACAAAAAAAAAACAAGAGCTAAGAGAGAACCATAACTAGAACCAGAGGATACCATCTGAGGCAAAAAAATCAGAAGCAAAAATCGTAGGCAAAAATCAGAGGCAAAAATCGAAGGCAAAAATCGGTGGCAAAAATCAGTGGCAGAAATCGGAGACAAAAATTAAAGGCAAAAATCAGATGATAACATTAGAGGGAGAAATCAGAGGATATCATCAGAAGTAGAAATCACAGGAATTCATCAGAAGCAGAAATCGAAGATATCATCAGAAGCAGAAATCGAAGGATATCATCAGAAGAAGAAATCGAAGGATATCATCAGAAGTAGAAGTCGAAGGATAAAACCCTTTTTTTAGGGGGACAAAATTGAGGTACTACACCCTTTAATAATTTTTATAATAAAAATAAATAAATATTTTTTAATTTATTTTCTTTGCTTTAAAAATTTCAGAAAGTAAAAAGTTATTATTTTCTTCAATTACTTTTAAAAATTACTGTTTTTTCTATAAAAAATTCCAAAAAGTAATTCTTTACTTTTATTTTTTTTAAATTACTTTTCTTTACTCTTATATTTTTAAAATAAAAAATTATTAAAGAGGTATTAATTAAAGAAAATTAATCTTCTTTATTTAAAGAAAAAATTATTAAGGTGGTGTTGTTAAAGAAAAATAATTTCAAGAAAAGAAAAGTAAAGAATTTTTTTTTGTGACTTTTTGATGTTTCATGGAAATAATCTTCTTTTTTTTTGTGACTATTTAAAACAAAAAATAGTAATTTAAAAAAAGTTAGTTTCTTAAATTTTTAGCCGAGAAATGAAACTTAAAAAAAATTATTTTTTTCAAAAATTATTAAAGTAATATTAAGTAATTTAAATTTCATATCACCATAATTTTTCTCATCATCATGTATACGTCAATTAAATTATTGTCAAAACACCAAATTGAAACTCAAATTAAAAAAGGAGAACAAATGTCAATAATTTTGAAAATGGGAGACTAAAATTGAGGAAATTAATAAAAATAAAAGAATCAAAATTGAGGATTTAATAAAATAGGGAACCAAAATTGAATTTTTTTATCTATATATCCTCTTTTTGAAATTTTAATACCAACATGCCCCACTTTGAAAAAAATATACGGGATTGCCCTACTTTTTAGAACCTTCAGGAGGTTTCCCTAGGGAGAGACCTGCTGAAGCAAATGTTGTTTTGCCCTAGTGAGAGGTCTCTCCCCAGGAAGAGACCTCTTGAAGGATGTTTTTGCATATTTTTCACTTTTTACAAAATTCGAAAATACCAATTATACCCTTCTATATTTCCCAAACTGATTCACAAGTAATTAACATGTTTTTTGTAAATTGATGTTGTTGTTGGGTTTTAAGATTCTGCCTCTGATTTATGGGTGTGATTTCTCCCTCTGATTCTTCCTCTGATTTCTGCAAGTGATGATATCCTCTGATTTATGTGTGATTTCTCCCTCTGATTTCTGCATGTCATGATATCCTATGATTTCTGTGTGATATCTGCCTCTGATTTCTCCCTATGATGGTATCATCTGATTCTGCCTCTGGTATCCTGTGATGATATGTTCTGATATCATCCTCTGATTTGTCCCTCTGATTTTTGCGTGTTAATTCTTTCCTTTGCTGTCTGCATGTGATTTCTTCCTCTGAATTCTGCTGTGATTTATTTCTCTAATTTCTGCCTCTGATTATGCCTCTGGTATCCTCTGATTTTTGCCTTTGATTTCTCCCTCTGATTTTTGCTTGTGATTTTCTGCCTCTGATATCCTCTGATTTCTACCAGTGACTTTTTCCTCTGATGGTATCCTCTGATTTCCTGAATGTGATTTCTTCCTCTGATGTCTCCCTCTGATCTAGATTAAATCTGGATTTGAGTCTGAGTTAAATCTGGACTAAGGCTTATCCTCTGATCTGGACTAAGTCTGGAATAAATCTGGATTGAGTTTGAATTAAATTTGGACTAAGTCTTATGTTCTGGACAATCATTTCTTCTGGTCTGGACTGAGTTTTATGTTTTGGACCATGCTATCTTCTGGTATGGACCAAGTCATTTGTTCTGGACCAGTTATCTTCTGGTCTGAACCAAGTCTGGACCAAATCATTTATTCTGGACCAGTTATCTTCTGGTCTGGACCAAGTATGGATTATGTCTGGACTGAGTCTTATTCACGACCATGCTATCTTCTGGTCAGGACAAAGTCTGAACCAAGTCTGACTTATGTTTCCTTCTGGTCTGGAACAAGTCTCCCTCTGACAAGCTTCCTTCTGGTTTGGACCAAGTCTCCTTCTGGACTATGGTTTCTTCTGATATGGGCCAAGATAGATATCCTCTGATGATGTTTGCATTTGATGACATCCTCTGGTATCCTCTGGAGGTATCTTCTGGTATACTCTGGATGTTTCATCTGGCCGAGCCTTCTGGTGACATTTTTATCCTCTGGTGGTGTCATCCTAGGATATCATCAGAGGGAGAAATCAGAGGCAGATATCACACAGAATCAGATGATACCATTAGAGGGAGATATCAGATGATACCATCAGAGGGAGAAATCAGAGGCAGATATCACACAGAAATCATAGGATATCATGACATGCAGAAATCAAAGGAAGAATCGGAGGGAGAAATCACATGCAGAAATCAGAGGAAGAACTCACACGCAGAAATCAGAGGGATAAATCACACATAAATCAGAGGATATCATCACTTGCAGAAATTAGAGGAAGAATCAGAGGGAGAAATCACTGGGGAAGAGGCCTCTCACTAGGGCAAAAAAACATTTGCTTCAGCAGGTCTCTCCCTGGGGAAGAGACCTCCTGAAGGTTCTAAAAAGTAGGGCAATCCCGTATATTTTTTTCAAAATGGAGCATTTTGGTATTAAAATTTCAAAAAGAGGATATATACATAAAAAATTCACCAAAATTGTTTTTAGCCGTATTCAAATTATTCTTAATCACATACCAAAGTAATGATTTAACATAATTAATTATAGGTATCTTATGTTTAAAGAATCTTCCCCTAAAAAACGTATTCCAATCTTCGTAGGTGTATTGCATGTGTGCAATTTTTTTTTTTAAATAGTTAATATTAGATTAATAATTAATTGTTAATTATTTAGAAAGAGAAGTTGATATTGAATCTATGAACTTCCAAATCACCTTACAACTCTGTGTCTGCTAATGTCCATATTGCACTCATAAATAAATAAATAAATAAATAAATAAATAAAGATTATTATTAAAAAATTAAATAAAGAAAAAGAAAGAAAACATTCCAATTTTTGTGGGCATTCGATATCCCATATAAAAGGCCGTTAAAAGTGCTTCCTCGTTCGTTTATTCAGTTTTCTCTTACTCATTGTTGGCCTTGCAATCTTCCCTTTCTTTTCTCTCTCTCTCTCTCTTTTCCCACATCTTCCTTGTTTCTTCACTCCTTTGCAAAACTTTCACACATAGTTTGAATCTTCAATATTCCGTCTAACAAAAACAACCTTAATTAATTAATTACGTCATCAGTTTGTTTGATTTTTTGTTGCCTCATTTTGTTTTATGTTTCTTTGTTGGGTTTTAGATTTAATTATTTAATTAAATAAATATAAACGTCATGGCATACAAAATAGATCATGAATACGATTATCTATTCAAGGTTGTTTTAATTGGGGACTCCGGGGTTGGAAAATCCAATATTCTTTCTCGTTTTACAAGAAATGAGTTTTGTTTGGAATCCAAATCTACCATTGGTGTTGAATTTGCAACAAGGACATTACAGGTTTGTCTCTTATAACTTATATATTTATATTGTACTTTAATTTCAAGAATATGTATGATCTTTGCATATATATAGTTGTGTTATTTATATGTGAAACCTTGAATTTTATGGAAGAGATGAGTTGTATAAAGTTGTCATTTATTACATAATTTCTAAGGATCCAAATCAAATGATGAGATTGAGATAACTACGAAAAGAGAATAATATTTCAACCAAATGCTCTGCCAACCTTTCTGATGAACCACAAAAATCAATAATTTATTTATCCAGATAAGAACGATATGAATTTGGTTTGAGGGTTGAGATAAGTTGTTTATTTTACTTATTTCTGTTGTGTGTTTGATGTTTTTCTCGTGTCAAAATAAACGAATACATTTAATTTCCATGCTAAATATATTGTGAACTCAAACAAAATGTTGTTATTCAGTACTTTTGTTTTCAGTTGTATAATATCAGAACAAGCAAAACCTTTTTTTTTATCACGTGACTTTTACATAGATCAAATGTTGTAATGATATCTATAAGTCCAATGATAATCATTTATACCTAAAAATATCTCTTATAGTAATTTAGAGTGGACAATTTAGAAAGTGAAACCGTAGAATCCTCTGAATTTGTCACTAAATTTAGTGATTGAGAATTAAAAATTTAATTTTTTTTTATCACTAGTCTTCATCACTAATTTTTAACTTTTTTAGTAATGTTTTAAATGGTTGACTTGAATTATGAGTAACACCGTCATTTTAGATTGAAAATGTGTCTGCTAGTGTCTGCTACCTATACGATATCAACACATGTTACATTCGTTCAATTTTGGAATTATTATCAATGTTGTGTCTAATCTATATCTTTGTAGCCTCTATGTTATGAAGAGTTGTATGCTGAATAGTACTGACACTTTAGATTGAATGTGTGTTTGGTGTCTAACATGTGTTAATGTTTAATCGATACATTACTTACACATGTAGTTACATACAATTTCTTGCATTTTTCAAATGATTATCACTGACAACATGTCAATGTCGTGTCTAGTATCTGTATTTTTGTATGTTGCGTGTTATAAAGAGTTGATTTTTTGGAAAAACATATTGTATATTAATGTAGGTAGAGGGAAAGACAGTAAAGGCACAAATATGGGACACTGCTGGTCAAGAAAGGTACAGAGCAATTACAAGTGCTTACTATAGAGGAGCTGTTGGTGCATTATTGGTTTATGACATAACAAAGAGACAAACATTTGAAAATGTACAAAGGTGGCTTCGTGAATTAAGGGATCATGCAGATTCTAACATTGTTATTATGATGGCTGGAAACAAATCTGATTTGAATCATCTAAGAGCTGTTTCAACTGAAGATGCTGAAAATTTGGCTGAAAAGGAAGGTCTTTCATTTCTAGAGACATCAGCATTGGAAGCATATAATGTTGAGAAAGCATTTCAAACCATATTGTTTGATATATATCACATCATAAGTAAAAAAGCACTTGCAGCACAAGAAGCTACTTCTACTACTGGACTTCCTCATGGAACTACTATAAATGTTTCAAATATGTCTGATAATACTGGCAATAGAACTTGTTGCTCAAATTAATAAGGGTAACTTTATACAAAACAAGAGGAAATTAAAAGGTTGATTAAAAAAAATTGTTGTTTGAAAAACACATTAAGAATATAGTTATTAGTTGCACCTTTTGGAGGTTTTTTTTTTTTTTTGTATTTACTTGTGTAAGACATGAGAGACAGTGCTTTAGTGTTGAACAATTTTGATTGAGAATGAATATGATTTGTTCACAATTTATATCCTTCACTTTGGAGGTTAATTAGAATCATAGTGCTTGATTAGGTGTTTAGTCAAAATTGTAAATGTAGTTTGCTTCTCAATTGGATATTGTTCCTTCCTAGAGTATGATAATTTCATCTTTTTTTTCTTTCTATGATATTATATATATATATTATAGTTGAGTACATGTTTAGTCACAAATATTGTAATTATAGTTAATTTGCTTGTTAGTTTTGCTCTTGTTTCTTATAGAGTATAAATATGATATGGATTTATCAGAATATTTATATTTAATTTATAATATATGATAATTTTATTATTGATTAAGATATGCATGAAAGTGTTTTATCTGAACGAGCAGAAATTCTAATCAATTGGCATAGTTCAAAACACCAATTTGATCAAACAGTTATAAAAAATTCAATCCTAAATTTGGTTGGATAGCTCTAGCTTAATAACATCCATTTCTTCTTGTCAGTACCTATGAGTATACAGTCAATACTTTGGGGCTGGATCAAAATTCATATGGTTCTAATTTTAAGTTAGCGAACTTAAAATTAGATTCATTTATCTTAGTCTATGATGAACTAACTTTTAGTAACAGTCAATTTTATATTATAAATTAAATAAGTGGTATTATTTTGTAATGTATCAATGATGATAAAGGTGTTGGTCTAATAACATAAACCAAACCTTAATTGAACTATGCTATGCATATTCTAAACTATTTTGTTATAAATAATGTAGTTAGGTTATTATTATTAAGGTAAGAGCAATTTAAAGGTGGTGTTTTGTCAGGTTTCAAATTGGTTTATCAATGCAAGAGTAAAAATTTGGAAGCCTATGGTGGAAGAAATGAAGGTAATTGCTCATCTTTCCCCCAATTTTTATTCGTATGTGTAAAAATTACTATAAAAAAGGAATGGGCCCATAAAGTGAACACGTCTGCAGTTGGCCCAGTTTTTCTTCACATAAGCCCATATGAAAAACCCAACAAAAAGGAAAAAAAAAACATAAACAAAAGCTTGCATCAGATTTAGTTCTTCACAACCTATTCTATCAACTCAAAACATGAAATGGGAGTTGAGGTAATTAGAGTACGTGGAATTAATGGATTGAATATTTGATTATCTAAAGCATAAATCATTGCCACAATTTGGGAACTGTCTTTTTATTTAGGATTAGTTTTACCAAACTCCAATGAATTATCAACTGGCGATGTATAACAACATCACTCGTGTGTGTTGTATAAGCGTAGATCTAACTTTAATTTATATTATATATGTTTTGACGGCAAGATTTACTTTGTAAAAATATGATATTTTTTATTTCTTGAAAACTGTTTAGTTTGTATTATTTTTAATTTTAATTTATAGATGTTTATACATTATTCATATTTTTCTTTTGGGAATTGAAAATACTAGTTTGCTAATAATTGTTATGGTTAATGTTGTGGTTGAGGTAGAACCTTCAACTTGGTTACTCTACTATTTAACTTCCTCACTCCAACCATTAAACCATTCTATATAATATAATATCAAATTTTTGTGGCAAAATATCACACTCAATAATTTTTTGCCAACTTCTGTGGTATTCACGTTGTCCATATCACAAAGTAGTATAAGCAATCAAGTCCATAGATACATGTAATTAAAAATTATTTTTCCTAATAAAAAAATAAAAAGAATAACCATAGTTCTTTCATCAACCACATCAACATCTTTTGAATGGGACCTACTTAAAAGGCAAAAATAAAAACTTTAAAATTGTAGGGATGAAATACTATGCCTTACCACGTTAAACACAAAACTCAAATGCATTTTTTTTTAGATTTAATTTGTATAATTGTAAGTGTAAAATATTTTTATATTATTAATTAACTATAATTATGGAATTATTGAAAACGTTTTATTTTAACCCTAACTTTTTTTAAAACCATATATATTAATAGTTAGAATTCTGTGGATTTTGTGTAAAATTCTAATGTATATAATTAAAATTAATTCTAAAGATAAAATTAATTTTAATCAACACCACTCAAATATTTTAAAATTAATTTGTATATTAATATTTTTGACCTTCTCTACAATACAATGAAACACACCATATTACAACGAAACACATACGACGAAAAAAAAAAAAAGATTTGTTTGATAACAATCATTTTGTCACGAGCGGATAAATTTATAGTTTATTATTTTCTTTTTATTAGTTTATCTTTATTATTTTAATTAAAATCCCTTTTTACTATTTTTAATTATTTATTACAATTTAAAATAAATAAATTAAGTATATGTTATAATTGTAGGAATATAAAAAAATGATCATCATCCCTTAAAAAAAGAAAGTAACATTGTCTTATATGTTGATTTTAAAATAAATTTTTTATTGGATTAAAAAAAATTTAATACTAAAAAAATATTTAAATTACTAAATCGAAGAAATTTTAAACACTAACTGGTAATTTTACCAAACGTAAATACAATGAGACCTGATAAATAAATATAACTAAAAGTACTATTGATTAAATTAAAAAAAAAAAAAAGTTTGAGAAAAAAATGAGGCCTAAAGTTGTTTTATTTTTTCAACCCTTGGGCCTCGTAATATCACTCTTTTAATGAAAAAGAGAAAATGTTTGAAGTAAAGTTTGATAAATGTGCATGTAATTCAAATGAGTTGTTTATTCTTTTATTAAACTTTAAGCTTTAACAAATTGGAGCGGTTTGAGTTTGTTAATAATCCAAACCAAAAGGTTTCCAAGAGGTAAAGCAAGCTTAATTGGTGGGGTCAAAGAAAATTGCAAAACGTGATAAAGGAATGTTTTTCTATAATTCATACAAGACACGTGTCAATTTTATATAGGAGACTTGAATTAACCGACGTAGACCTACCCGAAATATCTACAAACACTTTAATTTGAAAGCCTCGCATATTCCTCACAAAAGAACCTCATATTCGCCACGGTATTTATCACCTACAACCACTTCCATAGTAACTTTTACCTTCGAACACAAATTCAGCACACATCAAAATAGAAACACGATAGGACCCTGCGACCAGCCGCAGCAGACCACTACCGCGGAGCTTTAAACACTCCTCGTGATTCGTCAAGCTAACACTGCTTAATACGTCATCGTTTTGCATAAAACGAATCACATAAACGACGTCGTTTAAAATCCACCGAGGAAAAAAAGTGCAAAATAGTTTTCTCGTTTGAAAATTGCGCAGTTAGAAAACGAAGTGGAAATAGTAAAGAAAAGAGATAGAAAGAGAAAGAGAAGGAGAAAAAAATAGAGAGAAAAATTGTTCTATGTGTAATTGTGGTGTGTTTTTCTTTAGAGAGTGAAAGAATCAATTTGCTTAATAGAAGGTGTTGTTAAAGGAAAAAGAGAAAAAAAGAGAGGGGTAAAATTGGAATTTGGAGATGCAAACGGAGGCTAGGGTTGGTGTGGCCGTGGACGGTGGTGTACGGAAGTTGGTTCAACAACAACCGCCGCCGCAACAGATTGGGACTGTATCTCAACTTCTCGCCGGTGGGGTTGCCGGTGCTCTTAGTAAAACATGTACGGCGCCACTTGCGAGACTCACCATCCTCTTTCAGGTTCCAAATTTATTCCTTTTCTTGTCTATAAAATAACTATCTTTGTTCTTGGTTTTCTTATTAGGTTTCTTAGCTTGAATTTGCAACTGGTAAATTTTGTGTTTCTCTTGAAAGGAGTATTTGAGTTATGACTATTAGTATTATTGGAGTGGAGTGAATAACTATTTAGTTCTTCAAATTGTATAATGTTGCCGCTCAAATTTGGTTAATTTCGGACAGAGTTGTATGATGCCTGTAATCAATTAATTTGTTTACTGGAATTTCGTTAATTTCTGGGACCGAAAAGCGTGATGCCTGTAAGTTTTGTGATTAAGGTGGTGATTAGCTTAATAACAATGATTAAATGAGAGAGAGGCTATTGAAGCTGTTAATGTTAAAACCTGAGTTTTCTAGAGTTATAAAAATGTTTTGTTTTTTTTCAGGTTCAGGGGATGCATTCCAATGTTGCAACTTTGAGAAAAGCTAGTATATGGAACGAGGCTTCACGAATAATACATGAAGAGGGATTTAGGGCCTTCTGGAAAGGGAATCTGGTTACAATTGCCCACCGTTTACCCTATTCTTCTGTTAACTTTTATTCCTACGAGCATTACAAGAAGGTAAGAATAAGTATTTTGTGACAGTTATGTACTTTTGTTCTCAGATTTTATTTTTATTTTTAAATTTATTGTTTTTTTATATGTGCAGTTTCTGAGGACGGTTCCGAGACTGCAAAGTCATAAGAATAGTGTTAGTGCAGACCTTTGCATACATTTTGTTGGTGGTGGGATGGCAGGAATAACTGCTGCTACATCTACTTATCCATTGGATCTTGTAAGAACGCGGCTTGCTGCACAGGTAAGATTGAGATCATCAAAAGTTTTTTGGATATGTCATACTTGTGCCTAGTCTTGGTCTCTTGGTTGCTTCAAACCTGGCAAACTCTGACCTTAACATTGTCTTATTTTGAAACGCATCTACAAGAGATGTCTGCTTAAATTTGATGAAATGTTCACGCGCAGATGGTTGTTTAAAATGATTGCGTTTATATTTCTGTTCCTAACTATTAGGATTGTTAAAATTTTGCAGACGAATTTTGCCTACTATAGAGGTATTGGACATGCTTTACAAACAATTATCAAGGAAGAGGGAATACTTGGGCTTTATAAGGGACTAGGAACTACACTCTTGGTATGCTATTATTATTGATTTACCATTACCCAATGTATATACTTCTTTCTTGTGTACTTAGCTGTATACTGGTGCTAATGCAGACTGTTGGGCCAAATATAGCAATCAGCTTCTCTGTATATGAAAGCTTGAGATCATTTTGGATGTCAAACAGGTAATTAGTCCAACATTAATTCAGCAGTCTAATGTAACCATTGGTTTTGCCTTATTTCACGACTATAAGTTTATTAATATTGATTGTTTCTGACCACCAGATCCGATGATTCAACTGTTGTTGTTAGTCTGGCTTGTGGCAGTCTCTCAGGCATTGCATCATCAACAGGTTAGTGATCAAAAGGCAAAATTATAAATTGCATTTTTTATTTTCTTTTTCTCATAATATTCTTGATAATTTGAACTTTTGATGTTCCTTGTCAGATACATATTCCTGATAATTTGCCTTTTTCATGTTACTTGCAATTGGGGTTTGCACATTCTTTTGGTATTTTACCTTTTTCCTACATCCCTGTGGCATCAGAGCGCTCCATTTAGGGTTGTTGCATCAAATGTTTATTAGATGTTAAATTAACATTAAGAGTCCTTTAGTCAAACTATTGAATTTGTTCAAACCAAGAATATTAAAGAAGTTAATCTCTGTAGATGTTTACTATGCTTTTGATGCAGAGAATGAGTTTGGTGCAGGAACTGCACCAAGTATCTTAACCAGAGACCAGGATGGAGTTGTAATTTTATCTGGCATTTGAGAATTTAGTATGGAAGACAACAAAAGGACACTTTTCCTGTTTCTCAGTAAATTTATTATTGTCGAAAGATCTTGCTGAAGTAATCATCTTTCCAAGTTTTATTTTATGACATGTCTCCCCAAGGTATGCAGTGGATTCCGTCATGGGGTGTCATTACTTGGATGAACCTATATCATTCCCTCGGTTACCAAATGTGAGAGGTGTCCTCTTTGAGGTATGCTTCTCACTTAGGTTAACCTTCACCTGCTGTTTGGACGGATATCAGATTTATTCATGCCTTGTTGACATGTTTATGAGGAATCTATTCTTACTGCTTTAATAGGATTGCTTAGCAGCACAATCCTAAATGAAGGAAATTGTGGTAACAAATTAAAAGGTAGGTGCTCATGATAAATGTCAATGGATATATGAAATTTTCAATGTAGGTAGAAACTAGAGTTCCTTAAAAGGAAAAAAAAAACATTTTTTCGATTGGAGGGCAGATATTTCATGTCAAAGCTTTATTCTATAGAAACTAACTGCATACATGCATACTAAACACAAGTAGAACTAATTTAATCGATAGTATTGTAAAGGTTTTCTGCCACTGTTACAACAGCTGTATGTGCAGGTAGGGCTGTGGTTTGCATAGCTAGCCACTTTCTTCTTAATTCCAATATTTTACGCATTTCTCTTTCATGTTCTGGATTTGTTTAAATGCTGCTATGATATGAAAAACATGCTCATCCATATATTGCTTGTCAATTTGAGATCAAATTGTAAGTCTCGTGATTTTAATACTTCTATACTGTTGTCTTTCTTTTCGTAAGCATGACCTGTAAATGTAATTTTGCAGTGCAGGCTTTGCAACTTTGTCAAATACACAGGATCACTTCAATAACAAATTATGTGTTTTCCACATAGCTTATTCATTTCAAATATATTTAGTTTTTACTAGATTTTTGGTTTTGCAATTGGTTCACACTTGAGTGAGTTGAGTCAATTGTTAACATTACCTGATATGATGTTGCATCTCACATAAAAAAGGATTAGGTAATAGTTAATCTCTTAAAGACTAGATTGGGTTGGTTCAATTAATCTGTTATCATCTATGCAGCAACATTTCCCTTGGATCTTGTGAGACGGAGGAAGCAACTTGAGGGTGCCGGTGGGCGAGCCCGTGTGTACAATACAGGTATCTTTGGTATGTTCAAGCACATAATCCGGACTGAAGGTTTCCGTGGCCTATACAGAGGAATTTTGCCTGAATACTATAAGGTGGTGCCTGGTGTAGGCATTTGTTTTATGACTTATGAAACACTAAAGATGGTTTTAGCGGAAATTACTACTGCATGATTACACCCATCAACTTTGGAGTCTGATCTACAAGAAGTAAAATGTCTGAAGTCTCTTACACTCATGCAAAAGGGTTAGAGTTAACATTTATCGATTATTCTATTTCATAGGTTCTCATTGTTGGGCAACTTTGTTGTGCTACTGTGGGGATCACATTTTTGCCTGTACAGAAACTTGCAACCTTTAATATTTTAGGGTGTTCTGGGTCTTGAATCTTGAAGGCTTTTAATCTTTTGTGCACTCCATCAAACAAAAAGAGAAGTCAAATGAACTTTATAGCAAGGCTGCAACTCAATGCCTTAAGGAGACAGCTTTTTGCAAGTGCATTTGAAGGCATCCAGTCCCATTGCAGTGTTGTGAAGCACTGTCTTATTTTGAGAAGTGACCCATTCTTCCTATAGTAATGATAGTTACATTACATGAACACTTTTGGAATCCTTTATTCTTGTCATCTTTTAGAATATTAATTGTAGTCCATTGTTTTACATTTGGCCCGTAGTAAATGATTAATTCATTCTCAATGACTCCCGAATTGTTATAAGGTCATTCTGAATATTATTTAAAAAAGTTGTCAATTTATAGGGAATATTTTCTGTCTGACTAAATTCTTCAAATAGGTAATGTTATTATAAAAAGTTACTTTCAATTGTAATTATTCTTGAAGCCTATTTTCTATTAAGTTGAAAAAAAATTCAATAGGTGTGGAAAAGTGCTTTGCTTTAGAATTAGAATATTTGTGAAAGCGATGTTACTCAGCATATTGTCAACTCCATTGATGGAATGATAAACTCAATACATTATGAAATAAAACTAGTAGAATACATAATTCTTTTTTATGTCAAGTTGGACTTGGACATCCTCACAGGACAATAATAAATCCAAGAGACCAAGTTGGATAAAAAAATACCAAGAGTCACTTGTACAACAATAGAATAAAAATAAAAAAGACAAGCTCTTCAATCCATACTTTAGAGAAGATGTGTTCATATTACATTAGACAGGGAAAAAACCAGTCAAACGAATATGCTCAAGAGTACTACGTAGACCATATTTATTAACAGCTTCATTAGCGGCTCTAAAACCACCACCATAAGCTGGTGAAGAATCATTGGCAATTTGATTCTTGAAGAATTTACCCAATTTATTTTCAACATGAGACTTTGCACCTTTCTTTGAGGATGAAGAGGAAGATGAAGAAGAAGAAGCTGTGGATGTTGATGGCATGCTTTGGAAGTTTGTTGGCATAACTTCTGATTCAAGCCACATAAATGAAAGAACTTGACAAATCCCTTCCTCTACTTCAGGATTGAGGTTGCGATAACCTGCATAGTTTGAGATGAACATGATGAAAGTTAGAAGTTGGAATAGTAATATAAGGATCAAAATGTTTATATATATACCTTTAAGGCGTAACCATGCATGCATCAACTCATGGGCAAGTATAGCACCTGTTAGTAACCTGCAGCCCATAAAAATATCAAAACTTAATTGAGTTTGAACATCATCAATAGGAAGAAAGTAGCATAGTTTGTTACTGTTGATAAAAGAATGAATCATTGTTTTAGTCTTTTTCAGCAGTGTGGTCCACAAAGTTAAAATGATCATCGAAATTTAAAAATGTCCTTGACATCATTAATCCTTTTATATAGGTCAATTTAGTTTTTGAAATTGTTTAAAACGGACAAATCTAATCGAGAATTTTCAATTTTATGGATATTTTAGAATTTCATAGATTTTAAAAACTAAATTATTAGACTTGTCTTATTTTAAGGACTTTAACTAAATGAAAAAAAAGGTTTGAACTACCATTTATTAATAAGGTCATTTCTAAGATGTCAAAAAGTCAAGTTTCCATTGTCCATAGTTACCTTGGTAGACCATATAGAACAAGAATTGCTGTAACTTCACATTTTCTTGTAAGCTTTTGAGGTTGAGTTCTCATTCTTATAAATCTATGGCCTCCAATTCTTGGCCTTCTATGTATCTGAAACAACATAAAATCAAAAAGTATTGAAATTATCTGTCAAACAATGTCACTTGTTTTCATGATATTTTCCACATTCTAATTGAAGAAAACAAGTGAAACATGTTTCAAATATCATACACTTGTGACAGTTTGCTCTTCTGAAAGGCATAAACCCCTTGTTTCTGGCAAATGATGAAATCCCTGGAAGAAACAATAGAAATTAAGAGTAATTGAACTATTAATTACTTAACTTACAACAAATAATGAAATTTTGATTACATTTTTCTCTCCAACAATAGCATCATTAAGTGCTTCTCTCTCAACAAGAAGCATTGGAACTTGCTGATCAATTCTCATATGCATTCCTTCATAATAGTCTCTGATGGAATGATATAGAGGCTGACAATCACCAGTATCCATTATAGCAGATTCCATGCACTCTAAACACAAGCTCCGCCCGTCTTCGAGTTTATAGTATTTTGTATTCCGAGGCTTCAAGAGGAAGATAAAGGTACTAAAACATAAGCAGAAAAATACATATACTTGACCTAAGTTTAGACCAGATACATGTACTATTTAACTGGTGTGAAAATGTGAATGAATTATTAAACAATTTGGATTTGTACCTCCAATCTTTCACAACTACAGCAGCGATATGTATTATCATATTCATGAGATGGACAATACTTTTGGGACCAAAAGGGGTGGCATCTATATTCAATCAAACCAGCAGCATTTATTGGAATCTGAAAGCAAAATAAAAATCTCATGAGTGTTAATATAGTTCTTCTGCGTATGTTGTTTGAATAAACAACTTAATTAAGCACTTATAACATAAGCTTTTATCATATAAGTATTTATATATAAGCTATTTTACAACAAAAGTAAAATAAAGTCAAGTTGTTTTCATTTAAGTTATAAGTTGCTTTCATAAGATATCTGAAGAGCTTATGTAATGAGCAGAAAACAACTTATGGACATGTCATAAGTTGTTTCAATCAACTCTCTTAATCAATCTCACAAGTGCTTATGCTTATGAGATTAGCTTAATAAGTCAATCCAAACAGATCCTTAGTGTGTTTCAAAAGTCCTTTTTTCATTAACTATCTAATGCAACATTTCTTATTAAGGTACATGAAATGCACTAAAGTTTAATAACCCTAAAGCAGAAGAACTTGAATAAGCAAGGGAAAAGTAATCTTACAAATTGGAAGCAAACTTCACATTTTGGGTGAGTTAACTCTTTAAAACAAGACTTGTGATATGGATGCTTTCCTGATAAAGAAAACTTGGATCAACAAAACAAAACAAAAAAAGAAGTCAGATACAGAAAGAAAGAAAAAAAGGTCAAAACCAATACTTTTGTAACACTATGCAAATATCTTCGGATGTTTAAAAGATAACATGAATTTGCAGAAAAATGTTTTAAGTGTAGTATGCAAATGAGTGCATTTTCATTATGTGTCTTATGTAAAATAATGATATCAACATTGTCTAAAGAGGATCGGTCCTGTAAGTGCAGCTCAAATAGTAAAAAACTGCAAAGACATGTGATGTTTTGGGGCGCGGGTTCGACCTGCTACCCCTCTTCTGAACACTTATTATGCATGAGTTTTGTTACTAGGCTCTTTGAAACCAAAGAAAAAAAAGACTAAACTACCTCGCGCTCGGTAATGGGATACCGACAAGAGTGACAACGAAAGCAATCTGGATGAAAATAAGAATCCATGCAGCCTAAACAATTTCCATAGATTATATCCTGGTTGCAGCCACCACATACTCTTCTGTTCAATGACAAAACACACATTATGAATTGTTACAAGACCATCAAATATTGATATAAAGCCCTTTATCTTCATTGAATTGTGTGTGAAATTGAAATTTTTGTCAATAACAATCAAACAATAATTTAGTAAACCTAGAGACATTTTTTTTAGAGGAAAAACAAAAAAAAGAAAAACCTAGAGACATTTATACATACATAATGTCTGAAAAATCTATAATTATGGACTATAGTTCTAAATTACGGTCTACAACAACTGTAATATAAATTTTTTACATCTCTGTAACGGATTGCAATTGCGACTGCATTGTCCGCATTTCTCTGCATTTTTCCAAAACATCAAGGTTCGCAATGTAACCGTGACCGCAACCACAATTCATCGACAAATCAAATACAATATTTTAGAGAACAAAGTATTTATTTACCTATATTCATTGGGATAAAAAGGTGCAGGAGCATATGGAGGGTGTGCAGATGAACTCAAAGTACCATGAAGTGCCTTTTCATAATCTTTATCAGTTTCTTCCCCCCACCTACATCCTTGATGAGCTAATGCAAATAAAAACTTAATATTTTATCAGAAAATTATCATTAATTATACCAAGAGAACAAGCAATTTTTGAAAGTACCTACCATTTGGTCTCTTCAAATCTTCAGCTGAAGAACGTGATATTACATGGCCCAAATCCTCTTTCTCCTCATCAGGGTCATGATGATGATGACGAGCACTTTTTGGTTTATTGGGCCCACCTTTGAAAAGCTTACTAAGCCATTTCATGAAACCAGATTTTCTCTCTGGGTGTGAAGAAACATAATCCCCTGCTTACCACCAAAATTTTCATCATTCAACAAATTAAACTAGAACCACTCTGGAAGCTACAAAAATAGATTTTGAATAAAATAGTTTTGTAAAATTAATTCGACTAAAAAAAGTTAAAAACCGGTTAGAGAAACAAAAACTCTGAATTCTAACTTCTAGTTAAAATCAATTTCAGAAGCAAAATTAATTATACTCCAAAGCATATAAACATGTTAAAATTATCCATATACCTCTAGAATCAATTTTCACTCATCCAAAAGTTAAACCAAACAATAACTCAATAGTGCTTACAAAAACAAGATGGTCTAAACAATTAAAAAAAAAATTTATTCATTTGAAAAGGAAAATTCAAAACTTTGAGAATACCCATTTAATGAAATCAATAGAAAAAGCTTGAAGTTTAAAAAATAGCTTCATGGGGTGGTTCAAAATTTTGAAAAATCAATTTTTTCTTAAGTGGGTTGGAGTTAAAATTGTGTAAAGGGAATATCTTTGAAATATCTAAGTGCATGAGGTTCCAATTTTGATGATTAAGACCCAGTGTTGTCAAAAAGCTATAGCATCGCTTTTATTACAAAGCTGTAGCATACCAGAATTTAAACAAATAGTTATTATTCGACGGCACGCTATTTAGTATATAGTGTTGTTAAATAGCTTCTGGTGGTGCTATTGCACTGTAGTGTAACATAATTTGAACAAATAGCGGTAATACAAAAAGAGATAAATAAGGAATAGTAATACCATATATACATGGATGAGAAAGATGATTGATATCTGAAGAAGGAGCCATAAAGATGATGAAAGGGTTAAGTTATGTGAGAGTGAGGTTGAGGTAGAGAAAAGGCAGGAAGAAGAAGAATGAAAATGACAGAAAAAGAGAGAGAGATGGAAAAGAAGAGGCATTGTAGATGGATGGTTAATAGTGGTTGAAAAAGAGAGAGAAAGATGAGGAGAGGAATGAGAGAGATTCTTGGCTTGGAAAAGCAATGAAGAGAAAGTAAGAGAGAATGGCAGAAAGATGGTGTTTTGAGGAATCTGCTGATGAGGAGAATATTAAGTAAGGGTAGATTGCAGAGAACCAAAGACGATTTAGAGAGAGAAAATAAAATAACACAATTGAAAAGGGAAAATAGAAATTGAAGTTGAAGTTCATGTCATGTTAGTGTGTGTATGTGCAAAATTCTATCTTTTTTTTTGCCTTTCTGGTTTCATAGTACTATAACGGTCAACTTCTTTTGGCTACTATGTTTTAGATGTTTCCAAAAATGGAAAAACTTTGTTGCACATCTATGCACCAATTCTACTTTTTGAGAGAGATAGAAATAAATGGAGGAATGCATTAAATGTTATATATTGATAATGTGATAAAAAAAAATATGAAAATTATATATCTTTTAATATAAGAGTTGTTCCAAAATTACATTGAAAGTTGTTTTTTTTTTTACAAATTGGTTGGTTTTTTTTATGATCTTAAGATAATTTTAGTTCAAATATTATTATTTTTCTAGAAAATAAATTGATTAAATATTTTTCAAAAATTATTTATAACAAGACTTTAGCTGAAATTTTATTTAAAGATAACTTGTCTCTTAACTAAAATTAATAAGTATTAGTTTGATTGTTGTTAGAACAGCAGCTCGGTCTTAAAAGATTAAACAAAACGAAATTGTAAAACATAAACACAAGATGTTTTTTTTAACGAAGTTTGATCAATGATATTTAGGTATCTAATTAGATATCAATTGTATAATTCCTTTGTATTAGATTGAGTGAATTAGGTTTACAAAGTATAAATTGTATTTAAATATTAAAGTTGAGATTAAAATAGTACCAATTAGTGTTATCTATGAGCCCTACTCAATAGTTATATTTTGATAAATATAAATATTCCTCCTTTCATATATAAGAATCAACAAAAGTTTATTGATCCAAGGTAAGGTTAATGTCTACTTTATTTGAAATAAAATATAAATAAAATTATAGTTGAAAAATTGATATATTTAGACTAAATTTTTAATCAAATATATTAATTTTTAACTACCAATTTTGATTTTAATTAATTGATGTAAAAATATAATTTTTTTTAATAAATAAAGAATAATAAAATATAACCTGCAAAAATATAATTTTTTTAATAAATAATGAATAATAAAATATAGTGATTGAGTGAATTTCCTCATTCTATATTGAATGTTTTTTTTTCTTTTTCGAATGATATTATTGATTGATTAGAAATAGAATACAAGTATAATTATATACTAGTTACATGAAGAATAAATCTAACTAAAATATACCAACTAACTAATTAATACTAAGTCAAATAATGTAAAGTAACTAGATTTGACTAAGAGTAACTAGAATATTAATTAATTAGTTAATAGAATAATTCATCATAGACAATTAACTAAGACTGAGCCTAACTATGTAAATCTATTTATTACCCTCGGAGTTAGGAAAATGTCAAGAAACAAATGTTCCAATATACATGGCTGAAAAAAAATTTAAAAATAAAAAATACATTAATCCAAAAATATAAATTTTACACTTAACTATCTATACTTTTATGAATAAAAACTAAAATGTTCATTAAATTTAATTAAAACTAACATATCAGTGAACAAAATAACCAACTAAAACTAAGCTTAACAATACAAACAAATTAAATATGAATTAAATATAATTTTTTAAACGTCAAAACACTCAAAAATCAAAATAATGACTAACACATGTAACATTTCAAAAGTTCATATTGATAACAACTAATAGAGATGCATATTTCTTTTTTTAAGAATATATACTTTTTTCCTTAACACTAAAAAAAGAGACGTGAAAGTTGATAATCGTCAACTTGGAATTGAAAGAAAAAGTAGAAGACAAAAATAAAATCAAAACTCGTACATAAAAACAATATATCTCTACATAATCTGGTTATTGATCTCTTTACCGATCTTTTTTCTAATTGCATTTATACGCTGCGACTACAAACCGTCGTCCTTTTATTCCTTCCATTACACCAAAGCGAACCCAACCCCTTTGTGCAAATTGACTTCTATTCGACACACACAAAGGAATTATCTTTCCAAAATAGTTACTAGTAAAGGTTAACTCCCTGCAATTACGTTTAATTTGTATGATAATTAATTTTAAAATAATATGGTTGTGATATGTTTATAATATATAATGTTTTACACTATTAATATAATTGTATACATACAAATTAATTTTTTTTATTGGTTAGCCTTTTTTTTCCAAAACTCAATCAAAATGATTATTTACACCCCTAATTTAATGGGTCGAGTCTAAATTTTAAAAAGAAAATGTAAAAGTAGAAAAAAAATAAATATAAATTATATCTTATTTATAGAAAATGATCAAATAAAAAATAAGTGCACCAAACATAAAGTCAATGTCTATTTGCCTATAAAAAAAAGTACTTTTACTCTTAATGTACTTTGTTTTCAAACCAAACATGCATTTAATTAAGCATATGGCTTGGAAATTATTAGAACAATATTAAAGGAAAATTCCTATGTATAGGCCAACCAAAATATCATACACATATATGAGTGAGTGTTCAGCTTTCTTCTTTAAGTACATTACACAAAAGCAAATAGTAATGCTGACTAAGGAGAGGGAAAAAAAACTCAGATCTATAGTTTTATTTTAAATTTCCAATTTTTCAGAAAAGAATACATCTTTTGCATATATTATAGTTTTATGTAACATTTTCCAGACAGCATGAAAAGAAGACAAGAAAAAAGAAAGAAAAGAAAAGGGCTTCTCTGCCTCTCATTAGAAGTGTGATCTTCATTGTACTAAATTAAAATATGTAGAAGGGGCACTGAAAGCTAGGAACTTCAAAAGCTTATGGTAAAGAAAAAGCATTTTACAACCATGTCACCTTCCTTTTTCTGATTGTGTTATCATAATATATAGCTGTTGGATTCATAATTAGCCTTATAATTGGTTGCTGGTTTTTTCTTATTTTTTATTTTGAGGGAAGGGAAATCGAACTGTATCCCTTTTTATCACTCGAATCAACAAGTCAATTTTATGTTTCTAAAAGAAATTGATTTTGAATAAATTAATTTTATATTGAAGTGTGATTTATATTTAAATATATATTCATATGAAAATAAATTAAATAAAATATTCAACATTAAAAATTAATTACGGAGCCAAGATGTTCAAATTAGAAATAATTTTGAAATTAAAATCAATTTCATTTGTGATCAATTAAACATGTCAAAATTGATTCTATAATCAATTTTTCTTACTTCAAAAGTGGAATTAAAATTAATTAGCCAATGGAACCTCTATTTTGCCACATACAAAACAAATAACTACTTTCCGGCTAAAAGGTTATTTATAATTTGATGGACGTTCGCCAAACCTAGCATAATTATATTTCTTAAATTCATATGATTATTAAGAAATATTTCTTCTAAAGTGTTTTTTTTTTATTATGTCTAATTAGGAAATAAAAGTAGCTAAAATGTGTTTTTGGAGTAAAGGCCCATCTTGTTCTAAGAGAAATTCTTAAAGACTTATTTTAGTTTTTCTTAAAAATAAATACACTTTTTAGTTTAAAAAAAAATAGACCGAGTCAAATTAGTTTTTATGTGAACTACATTTAGAAAATTAAGTTTTTTTTCTCTAACTTGTCTGATAACTTATCAACTTGATTCTCTCATGTGTAATTTCTATTAAAAAAAGGACAATTAGGTCTTTAACAATAATTAAACATAGACAATTAAGATTCTGACAATAATTAAATGAATAATTTAATACATGCAACAAAAAATTCATTAAATTATAATATAATTTAAAAAACAACGTCAATAATATCCAAATTAAACCACATCCAAAATGATCCAAAATATAAGATATAAGAAAAATGTATCAGCATGTGATCTTATTTTTACCCAACTAATTTCTTCTAATTTGTGCTTGCCACTTAAATTTGAATAAGAAATTCACATAAAATAACAAAGAACAAGAACAAAAAAAAAATCACAACTTGGCAAAATAAGAATCGAGAATCTCATCAACGATAAACAAAATATCCACAAATCTCAAAGACCAAATAAAAAATTCACATAAAATAGCAACAACAAAGCAAAAATCGCATGAACAGTACATGAAACCGCACCTTCAAACACGCGAGCAGGAAGAACAATAACGCACTTTCAAAAACGTGAGGGCGGAGAAGAAAAATGTGAGAATGAAGAAGAAAATGCAGCTTCTGAAACAAATGACATAAACGGAGGAAGTCACATCTTCAGAATCGCAAACCACTATGGAATCAAAAGGTTTTATCTTAAACTTGTGGTTTCTTTATATGAAATAACACTATGGTTTATTTTTCCCTAAATTAAGCGAATAACTAAATTGTCTATATTTATTTTTCTTAAGGACTAAAATGTATTTTTAATTTTTTAAGGACTTAATTAGATCTTTCAAAAAATTTTAATGACCAATTTAGCCCAATTTATTTTTCTTGAGAACTAAAAAGTATTTTTATTTTTCTCAAGAACTAAATTGATTATCTCAAAATTTTTGAGGGACCAAAATGGACCTTTGTTTTTACTTTTTTTTATTTTATTATCTATTTCGTTTACATTTTAGGTGCAAGCATGTGGGTATCGCATGGAGAGCAAAATGGCAAGCTGTAAAAGTTCAAATCTCTGACATTAAGATTACATCCCAAGTCCTACAGATTTGGGCAAGTGCCAATTGATAATTTCATTGGCAATTTACTACTCTTTTCAATGAATCCGGATTACATGCAGTTAAAGACGCATGTAATTTTAAATAGATTTTATTATTATTTTTATAATTAAATATAAAAAATGAATTTGAAATATAGATTATATGATTTTAATCAGACAATTAATCACAAATTTACAAACTATAAAACTACATGTAGTATTATTGATTAATTCATGTAATCAAGATCGCTTTTCAATAAGGATAAAGTATTTATGTGACTTTGATCTCAAAAGTGGATATGTTGTCATCTTCAAACCCCCTAATTTGGCCTATAAATTAGGTCTATGCATGACCTAAAGTATTGAAGCATATAATTCAGAAATATTTTATTTTGCAGCAGCTTTAAGCTTTCTTCTGTTGATAGCCATGTAGTAGATTAAAAAAAAATATAGGAAGAATTAAAGGAAAGATATTACATCCTCAAATCTCATCTTTAGATTTTGTATGTTAGAAAAGGCATAATCCGACTCAGACCACATGTTAGGGAGCACCTTATGATACCTCTTTCACTTTTTTTCAATTAAAATTGTAGCAGCATCTTCAAACTTCAAGAGACGGCAGTTGATAATGAAGGTCAAATTGATTAAACTATATATAATTTATGCTCTCCAATATTCCTTACATCATAATCCATCCAGAATATAAAATCTCAAATAATATTGTTTTTATTAAAACATGCTTTTTGATTTTGGTTGGTTTTGAATTCAAGCACCTATAACTAATTGATTTTCAAACTTGCATAAAATGGAATATTTCTAATATCTCTTAATAAACTCAACTAGTTGTAATTAATAAATATAAAATTAATTAATGAATGATAAAGAGAAATTAAATATTATTAATTAACTACTTATCTTTATTACATTTTGAGTTTGAAAACAATTTAAAAAGAAATGTCCGAAAAGACATGGATAAAATGATTTGAAACATTAAAAATTTATCGACTAATTTTTTTTTTTTGAAACACCGAAACTTTATCGACGAAAGAAAATGAATTTTGCGTTTAAATTTATATTATGAATATAATATGTTAAATGGACTAAAAAGAATGAATATAATTTTGTCTAGCCTCCATTTTCTCAATGGATAGACGTTTAATGCCAATTAGACTAAAATAAATAAATTTTATTAATTAACTATACTCTTGATGAATAGAAGCTAAAATGACAATTAAACTAAAAAAATGAATTTTGCTTATATATTCATTATTATTATGAAGAGAAGTTTTAAAATATCAATTAAGTTAAAAAAAAAAATGAATTTTGTCACCAATTTTTGATGGTGTTTTCTACAAATCTTCAACAAATGCATGACAACTTAAACCATTGAAAAAAAATTCGATCTTGTTCATTGATTGATAAAGAAAAACAGAATAATGAACCTCAAATAAAAATTTTCACGAAAAATTTGAAAAAAGAATATAACAAAATAGTGATTTTTCTAATGCCATATTATAAAATGAAAATTTGTTTGATTAAATGAAAAATTATAATAAATTACAAATAAAGATTATATATATATAAATCTTAACATCCCTTAACTAATTTAAATAACTATAATAAATATAAAATTAACTAATAAATGATAAAAAAAAATGTTTTCAACCTAACTACTTATCTAATATTTGCAGTAGGCAATTGGCATATAGTTGCTCTTTTCAACCAATTCAACATTAAAAAAAAAAAAGTTGTGCTACTTCCTAGTAAGTTTTCAATTTTCTAGCTAGTAATACTAGAAATAATAAAAGGACATTAATTTGAGGTAGCAGAAACCAATGACATGTTTGGTTTATTTTTTAATTTCATTTTATTTTAAGAAATTTGTATAGAAAACAATAAAAATAATGAAAAAATATATATATTTATTGTTGTCTAGATAAAATCTTAAAAATTGATAAAACAGATGAAACATGTGTAAACTTTTAAGCCATGTAAAGGGAAGAAAGAGGAAATTTTGCATGTGCATGCAACCAAAGTTTATATTTACAAAAACAATGGCCTTTTGACATTCCCTCGTATTTTGTTTCCATCTACGTGCAAAAAAAGCCCTATGTTCTTCTCCTTCTTCTACTAAACCCTCTATTTCGCTCAATTTGTCTTTCTTCTCCTTCTTTTACGTAATATGTTTTTCTTTCACAAATGTTTTTCTTACTTCTCAATGCTCTTTCTTTAAGTTTCCTATCCTCAATTCTTTCCTATGCCCTAGGCGAATTACTCAACCATGACATATTATCTGATTAGATTTCTAATTAAAGTTTAAGTAGTTAAGTTTTATTTTGTTTCTGATTTTTAATTAGTAGTTAATTTTTATTGGGTTTTGATTTTTAATGCTAATGACAAATGACCAAAATTAATTATAATTACTACTCCATATATATGAAGGATAATTACTACTTCAATTTTGTTTGTATATATTGTGGGAAAATTAATATGTTTAGTTATATTGTTTATTTTTTAGTTCAACACTTCGCGCGCTACATGAGATTAACAACATAAGCATATAAATCAATAAGTACAAAAGGTTATTGATCTTTGAAATTGAATCGTGAACTCCTTGCATAGCCATTGAATTAAAAAAATAGTGACAAGAAAGAAGGAAAAAGACAACCACTCAATTATGATCGAATTGTTGACTTTTATATATATATATATATATATATATATATATATATATATATATATATATATATATATATATATATATATATATATATCATTCGTTCTTTTTTTGGCATCAAGTAATATATGTCATTCTATATCACCCTTTTCAACAAGGCATAAAAAAATAAAAAACATATATACACCCGAGGTTCTTTTTCTTTTTTTCATTTTTCTTTCATGATTCACATACTACCGACACAAACACACGAATGAAAGAATTGAAGTCAATGTTGTATGCTATATGTTATGTGATCTGGAGCTTGAGACACACATTAAAATTAGGCTTTAACAACGTTTTTTTTTATATATTTAACAAAACTATAATATTGTTGTTAAAATATACGATATAACTTTTTAAAATGTAAAAAACGTTGTCGGATGTGATATTTAATAGCGCTTTTGTTGAAAAACATTGTCATAGGTAGAAACTTATAGCGCTTTTTAGATAAAAGCGCTTATATAGGTGTCTCATTTTACAACGCTTTTTCAAAATAGCGCTGTCGTAAGTAGTATCTTATAGTGTTTTTTTCTAAAAAAACGTTGTCGTAGGTATATAATAGTGTTTTTTTAAAAAGCGATGTCGTAGATATTTTATAGAGCTTTTGTAGCATTTTTTTAAGGAAAGCTATTAATAATAATAATAACAATAATAATAATAATAATAATAATAATAATAACAACAACAACAACAACAATTAATTTTTAGAAAGATATTGCCTTGTAATTATTAAGTTCCAATTTGATTATGCACCCCAAGACTCTCAAAATAGTAGCAATTTCAAGATATAGATCTTCTTCCTTTGACTTTGAAATTGTTTACCATCCAGTTTATTTTCACAAAATATTTCAAATTCATATTTATACACTTTTAACATCATCAACTAATTTGTTCAACTATGTCACCTAATTTTGAGAAAAAATGATATGAAAACTCCATCTAATATTTTGAATATTTAAAGGTATCAAAAGTATCTCATACAAAATCATATAAATGTGAGATCCACCTCAAATTGATCCATTAAATGTAGGTAAAGGTTTAAATTCATCTAGTCCACCATCAAACACATTAGCAACAAAGATAACCAATATCATCAGAGCATAAAAATGAAATTTTCATTGTAAAATACACAAAGCAAGATTGCTTCAAGCAATCACGCCTTCAATAGATAATATTCACAAATCTCCCAAATTTTGAAATAGAGAAGGATGAACAGGAAATTAATCTTTCACCATGACACCATACAATTATCTTTTACAAACAAACAAAACACTTATTAAATAATGACAATATAGTATAACAAAAGATGTTGGTGCACCTGCTTTACAATGCTAGATCTTCTGTCTGACGATTGTGTACTTAAAGGTCCACCCAGTTGCTTCAAGAGTCCACGAAAACAAGGATAATCAGCAGCACCGAACAAGGAGAGTATTAAGAAGATCCAACAATCATTACACAAAAATAAGACATTGCATTATACAAAAACAACTCAGTTAAAATTACGATAAATGTAAAGCTCTTTTTCCTTAAATATATAGACAGAATTAACGAAATATAAAAATACATAATAGACTCATTGAAATTTTGGTTTCGAACAGTGCTTACTGCCTAGCATACTGACGCAGTCGAAAATCGCAAAGGGTTAGCAAGCGCTAATCCTAGAAAAAAGAACAAGTTCTGAAATCCACCAGAGAAGAGAAAACTCTCAAAATTAATTATTTTATTAAAAGATACCTTTTGTTACAGCATAGAAAGTCTTTAAATAGATAATAGAAACCCTAGTACGAAAATTAGATAAAACAGAAAAGTCCAAAATTAAAGGAAAAGCTAAAACGGCTATAAAACAGAAAAGCCCGAAATTACGGGAAAAACTAAAACGGCTATTTTGAGGCTCAAGACGAGCTCAAAACGGTTCTGGAGCTCATACTTCATGGAAAAGCCATGAATTGTGTTCGTGGCGTGATTCCCTTTTCAGAAAGGTATAATAATACACAATCTGACACCGGACGATCGTTTTCCGCATTTTCTGCTGCTTTTGTCCGCAAAGCCGTTTATTCCTCGATTCTGGCTGTGAACCCTCCTACATCATCATACATCATGGCAAATCCATGAGTTGTGTTCGTGGCGCGATTCCCTTTTCGGAAAGGTATAATAATAGACAATCTGACACCAGACGATCGTTTTCCGCATTTTCTGCTGCTTTTGTCCGCAAAGTCGTTTCTTCCTCGATTCTGGCCGTGAACCCTCCTACATCACATACCAATTTGTTTCTTCCAGAGTCCTGACCGCAACACTTTTGTCTAAACAGCTAAAATCTAATGTGGTTATTAATTCAACCATAATTAGCTTATATTATTAGATGCTATTACTTCAGTCTTTGGTTTCCTACATTTTATATCATATAACAATATCAAGGGTGGATATAAACAAAGCACATAATACGTCAAATACACAATTCTAAAATAATTTAACTACCCCACGATCTTCGAAATCAAATAAAACAACACCCTATAAAAGTTTCTAACTCATATTTTAACCTCACTAAATTCAAGTTTGATCATTAGTCAATTATTACTTAATGAGCTTCAGCCGTACGTAGCGAGCCGCGAATGAATTATGGGAAATACGGTTTTCCCGTTTATCTCACTTAATTTACATTCATGAATTCGAACTCACTCTCACCTCATACCTCAGTTTGACGCTTTCATATGATATAAGAATCAGAACAATTTTTAGCAACCATGATATGTCCACAACGCACAACGAACGAGTCCAAAAGCATCGAAGAATTTGCAGAGTCAATGAAACATGGTTGATAATTTACACGGAGCATAAAAATCAATGTTACATAATTAATAAAAATGTTAAGAGAAGAAACATATTCAAAACGAAGTGAAACAAGTTATTAGGAAAGGTCTCACCAACGCGCTGAAGTTCCGACAGGGTCCGACGTCAACTTCATCGAAATACGCAAATGAGTAGTGCTTTTTGAAGATGATAAACGTGCTGGCCAAGACAAGAAAACAGCCGCGAAAATGGTGGAAACACATTTTTTGAAGTGTAACGGTTGGCGATTTCAAGCATAGGTAATGAAAGAGAGTATTTCGTGGAGTCCAAATATGGTATCGATTTTCGTTGGTGATAGTCGTGGTGGCCGGAATCTTGATCAAAATGTGAAGGTGTGATTTTTGACAAAGAGGGATATGACGTTTCAATTTGTAATTCAGGTTAGGAATGAAAGAGGAGATCACAACGATAAAAAAAGTGATTATTTTTGCACGACACCCACTATAATGGTCATGATCGAAGGGAGAAGATGGAGAGCAAATGAGTTATGGTGGCGGCGTGTACGATCTCGGTCTTTTCTTTTCCTTTTTTTTCTCATTATTATTATTATTATTATTATTATTATTATTATTATTAACACAATTAAAAATTTAAAGCTCTTTCAACGCATAGGCCAAGTTCATTGATCCCTTACTTATTTTATATTTTACTATTAATTACTAATATTTCAGAAATAGTTTATTATAAATTAGTGTAATTAAAATAATTAATTTTAAAAAAATAATATATACATATATATTACTAATAACTGAAAGTATCATATTCAAAATAATCACTATAATTATTACTATATTATTTTTCAAAATAATCAAATAAATATACATCATCATTATAAAATAGTCAAAATGATAAAATAAATAAATATAACATCAAAAATTTATATTAATTACTAAATCATAATAAATATATAAAAAATCACAATGTAAGACTTTAAATAATTAACACTACGCCAAAAATTGTCTTTTACAGCGCGCATTTTAAAGCGCTTCATAACTAAAAATGCAGTTGTATAATATTTTAAAATTAACGGAGGATACAACAACGCTTTAATGACAAGCGCTTTAGAAAAAGCGCTGTTATAGGGTCATAGCAATTTCACATAATGTTTATAGATAAAAGTGCTGTAAAATATAGCGCTCTCTTATAATGTTTACAGCGCTTTTTGTAAAAGCGTTGTAAAATATAGCGCTCTCACACTATATTTACGGCGATTTTAAGAGCGCTTTGTATAAAAGCATTGTAAACACTGTAAATGTTTTGAAATTTAATTTTTAAAAGCCTTTTACAACCCTTATGGACAAAAGCGCTGTAAAATTACAAGTTCAGTTCAAGTTATATATATTTGATAAATAAATAAATAAAAACATATTTAATTTGTTGTTGTCTCTAAAACTGATAAATTGTTACTTGATAAATCATATAAAATGTTAGATGATAAATCTGTTATGTTTTGAAATTTGTTCGATATGTTCTATTTTGAAATCAAACTTGTATGCATGACCTTGGACCTTGTTTCCATTTTCCAATATTAGACTATATATACTATAGATTGGTATGATGTTATAGATTGATAAATTTGTGTAACACTGCATTCATATATACTGCATTCATAAATTGTTACATGATATATATTGATAAATTTGTGTTACACTACATTCATAAATTCTTACATGATAAATCATATAAAATCTGTTCGATCTGTTCTATTATGTTTTGAAATTAGACTTGTATGCATATATACTATAGATTGATATAATGTTATAGATTTATAAATTTGTGTAACACTGCATTCATATAGGTCATATAAAATGGACCGGAAATGGATGTCTGTCAATCGATTGTTAAAAGAGTACGAAAATGGTGCGAAGGAGTTTGTTCATTTTGGAAGAATGCAAAATACCTAAATCGAATCATTTGTCCTTGTTTAAAATGTTGTTTTGGAAAACGCGTTAGAGCAGATGAATTGGAAGGACATTTAGTATGACATGGAATTGATAAAAGCTATACATGTTGGACAATACATGGTGAGAAAAAAAAAGGGAACACTTATTTTGATAATGATGTGACATATGATTCAAATGATTTCGACACAGATACATATGAGCGGGACTGAGTTGAGGAGATTGCAAAAGCAGTTGAAGAAGATATTTGGGATTGTCCTAAAATGTTTGAGAGTTTGTTGAGTGATGCAAAGAAACCATTATATAATGGTTGTACTAAATTCACAAGACTTTCGGCGATATTAAAGTTGTACAACTTAAAAGCGAGTAATGGATGGTCTGATAAAAGCTTCACAAAATTATTAACACTCCTAAAAGATATGTTGCTAGATGATAATGAACTTCCCAATCGAACCTACGAGGCTAAACGAATTTTGTGCTCTATTGGCATGAGTTACGAAAGGATTCTTGCGTGTCTTAACGATTGCATTTTATTTCGAAACGAATATGAATTACTAAAGGCGTGTCCGAATTGCATGTCTCTCGATATAAGAAGAAAGAATCTACTCTAGCAAAAGTCGTGTGGTATTTTCCTATAATACCAATATTTAGGCGCATCTATCGCAGTGAAGAAGATTCAAAACACTTGACATGGCATGCAGATGAAAGAATTAGAGATGGAAAGTTACGACACCCTGTAGATTCTCCACAATGGGCAAAAATTGATCACGCGTATCCTAATTTCGGTAGAGTCAAGTGAAGTAGCAATATCGATTTACAAGGAAGGGGGGTTTGAATTGTAAATCCGCCCTTTTAAAATTTCTGTTAAAAACTTAAGAAAATAACTCAAGATTGATCTTGGTTGTGAAAACAGAAAACATATAATGTTCTTGGTTTTCACCAGAAAACAGAGAACGTTCTTGGTTAGTTGAAATCAACAGTTCAGTTTATCTATCTAACTTGATAATTAACAGACTGAAAGTAAATAGGGATAAGGGAAGAGATATCACACACAGATATATCCTGGTTCACCCAACCCGGGCTACGTCCAGTCCTCACCACTGTGAGATTTTCCACTAAGTGTTTAAAACAATAACCTTCTTGGTTTTATAGCACCTAGCCTAGATCAACCTTGATCTTTGTTTATAGAACTTAATCTGATTCCACCTGGTATCAGATTAATCAAATCACCTATCTGTCTTGATAGGATTTCTTACAATCTACCTCAAACTATATTAAACTCTTATAGTTTGAGTTTTACAATAATAATGAGATTGTTTAGAATCTGAAATGTCTCAACTCTTGTTTGAGGTTTCGATTCTTTTACAGATAAATCAGTATGAATATATCAGAGTAAAATGAATTTAAGTACAACTGATTCTGTAAATGATTTGCAGAATTTCAAGTATGTGAAAGTGAATGATTTGGAGAAACTTGTTAGCACTTGAACTTCTTTGATTTTTGGACAAAATCTGAGTATGCTCAACTCGTGTTTGAGATTAGATTCTTGACAAAAGAATACAGTAGATGATTCTGATATGAAGAAGAAAAACAGAACTGAATCTTTTGTTTATGATTGAGAAGCTTTCAAGTATGAAGATGTATGT
The DNA here is from genome assembly GCA_037974295.1 of Cicer cuneatum. Classification (NCBI taxonomy): domain Eukaryota; kingdom Viridiplantae; phylum Streptophyta; class Magnoliopsida; order Fabales; family Fabaceae; genus Cicer; species Cicer cuneatum. The sequence continues at coordinate 58,679,833 of JBBPBO010000003.1, forward strand.
GAGTGATGTTTTTCTCTGTACTTGAAGCTGTATTTCTTCCTGAACTTTTGCCTTCCTTTTATAGGCGTGAGAGCATTTAAAAATAGAGCCGTTGGAGTGCTTTTGTCAGGCTTTACCAAAAGCAAAAAGTAATCCACTTTTGACACTTTTTACTTTCTGTTTTAGGCTGAGCTGTATTTTGCATTTTGAATCAAATTTACTTGAGTGATTTACTGATCCTTTAACACTTCTGATAAGTGATAATATTGCTGGTCTGAACTGGAGCTTTGGAATCACTCAAAACAGATTAAAAACGATCACAAAGCTTCTTGCAGAAAAACTGTAGTTGCTGGAGATTGATGATCAATCTAGAGCTTTAGCTTTTGGGTTTCCTGGAGATTGATAATCAATCTGGACTGATTTCTGAACATACTGGAAGCTGTCTTGATGCATTGTATATTGTTAAGATTGTTTATCAATCTTGACAGCAGAACTGGAGTTTTGATTATGTCAAAACAGCTTGGAGAATGATGATGAACTTCTGCAAAATGTTAATGAAAATTCTGGAGATTGATAATCAATCTGGATGTTCAGTTTTGATCATTCTGGATGTCTTCCTGATCTTTTCTGGAGATATCCTCTGATATCGTTTTCTAGATGAAGTAAAATTTGACTGTCATGCTATGTTCTGGTCAGATTATCTTCTGTAATACTTATTACATTTGATTACTTCTGAGCTGGAACAACTCTCCTCATGGCAGTCTTTATCCTGGTATGGTCCAGGTTTTCATCTGATATTTTTTCCTTCTGATCTGGGCCTGCAAACATATCCTCTGATCCATTCTGGATCAAGTTTGGACAGTTTTGATATTTCACTGTTGGGCTATGTTCTGATCAGATTATCTTCTGTAATACTTATTACATTTGATTACTTCTGAGCTGGAACAACTCTCCTCATGGCAGTCTTCATCCTGGTATGGTCCAGGTTTTCATCTGATATTTTTTCCTTCTGATCTGGGCCAGCAAACATATCCTCTGATCCATTCTGGATCAAGTTTGGACAGTTTTGATATTTCACTGTTGGGCTATGTTCTGATCAGAATAACTTCTTGATTGCTTCTGATATTTGAATTCTTCTGGTATGAAGCAATTGTCTTTATGGCAGGCTTCCCTCTGGTGTTTATCAGATGTTCTTCTGATATTGTTTCCGTTTGTTCTGGGCCTCCAAAGTTACCTTCTGATGATGTTTTTCGACTTCCTAGTTTATCCCTTGGTAATTCCATAATTTATTTTCCATAATTTATTATCTGGTAAATCCAGGACGTATCCTCTGTTAATTTCCAGAATGTATCCTCTGGTAATTTCCAGAATGTATCCTCTGGTAATTGACTTCATGAGGTATCTTCTGGAGTCTGATAATTACTGTTTCCATATTGTGTCAAGAGTGTTCTTTATGCTGATTTCTTGGCTTTCCTTGAATCATTAACATGCTGTTAATTCTGGACATTCTGGAGACTGTTCAGTCTTGTTTTGGCAGCTTGATTCATGGCCTTTTTCTTAGTGATTCGAATGGCTTCTTATAATTGATCACATTTGTGCATGAATGGTTTCTTGCTTTGTTCACTTATGAATTCATGTTCCTTAAACAAAACTTAAGTGAAATCATTAGTAGACCACCATTCATAAAACTTAATCATTTAATTTAAAAGGTTTGTTGTCATTAAAACATATATCAAAAAGGTTTTTTCCTCAACATCAAGAAATCTACGACTTGCACTTTCTACTGATGGAATGAATCTACATGGTCTTCAAAGCATATCACACAACACGTGGCTTATGATTTTGTTGATTTATAACCTACCTCCATGGTTATGTATGAAGCGTAAGTTTATGATGTTGTCTGTGTTAATTTCTGGATCCAAACAATCAGGGCATGATATCGACGTATACTTGACTCCTTTAATTGAAGATTTAAAAAATATGTGGGAGACAGGTGTGGAAGTTTATGATGGGTATAAGAAAGAGTGTTTCAATTTGAGGGCTATGTTGTTTGGCACAATTAAAGATTTTCCAGCATATCGTAATTTATCAAGATATAGCATTAAAGGTCAGTGTGCATGTCCTATATGTGAAGAGAGTACAAATTGGATGCGGTTGAAACATTGTCAGAAGAACGTCTTTATTGGACATCATAGATTTTTACCTTTTAGTCATCATTATCGTGGGTGGAGAAATGCATTCAATGGAAAATCAGAGGAAGGATCTGCTCCTTTAGCACCGACTAGATATCAAATTTTGGAAAAAGTAGAAGATTTGACCAATAAATTTGGAAAACCTTTTGCGGGAGAGCTTGTCAAAACTAGGTGGAAGAAAAAGTCAATTTTCTTTGAATTGCCATATTGGAAGTCATTGTATATAAGACATTTTCTCGATGTGATGCATATTGAAAAAAATGTATTTGATAGTGTTATTGGTACGTTACTCAATGTTCCAGGAAAGTCTAAGGATGGCATCAATGCAAGATTGGAGATGGTCGATATGGGAATAAGAAATGAATTGAGTCCCGTAAAGAAAGGAAATCACACATATCTACCTCCAGCATCATACTCTATCTAGAAAGGAAAAAATTGTTTTATGTAAATTTCTACACGAAGTTGAAGCTCCAGAAAGATACAGTACAAACATTAAAAATTTAGTTGGCTTCTTTAATTAAAAATTTCTACATGATGTTGTCTCTGTTAATTTCTAGACCCAAACAACCGGGGAATGATATCGACGTATACTTGGCTTCTTTAATTGAAGAATTAAAAAATACGTGGGAGACAGTTGTGGAAGTTTATGATGGGTATAAGAAAGAATGTTTCAATTTGAGTGCTATGTTGTTTGACACAACTAATGATTTTCCAACATATGGTAATTTATCAGAATATAGCATTAAAGGTCAGTGTGCATGTCCTATATGTGAAAAGAGTACAGATTGGATGCGGTTGAAACACTGTAAGAAGAACGTCTTTCTTGGACATAGTAGATTTTTACCTTTTAGTCATCATTATCGTGGGTGGATAAATGCATTCAATGGAAAATCAGAGGAAGGTACTCCTCCAAAAGCACCAACTAGATATCAAATATTGGAAAAAGTACAAGGTTTGACCAATAAATTTGGCAAACCATTTACGGGAGAGCTTGTCAAAACTGGGTGGAAGAAAAAGTCAATTTTCTTTGAATTGACATATTGGAAGTCATTGTATATAAGACATTTTCTCGATGTGATGCATATTGAAAAAAATGTATTTGATAGTGTTATTGGTATGTTACTCACTGTTCCAGGAAAGTCTAAGGATGACATCAATGCAAGATTGGATTTGGTCGATATGGGAATAAAAAATGAATTGGGTCCCGTAAAGAAAGGAAATCGCACATATCTACCTCCAGCCACTCATACTCTATCTAGAAAGGAAAAAATTGTTTTACGTAAATTTCTCCACGAAGTTAAAGTTCCAGAAGGATACAGTTCAAACATTAAAAATTTAGTTTGTATGAAAGACCTCAAGTTAAAAGGTTTGAAGACTCATGATTGTCATGTTCTAATGGATCATTTGTTACCAATAGGTATACGTTCCATTTTACCTGAAAAAGTTCGACGAGGCATAACTAAATTATGTTTCTTCTTCAGGGAAATTTGTAGTAGAGTAACTGATCCTCAGAAATTACCGACATTGCAGAGGGAAATTGTTTTTACTTTGTGTGAGCTTGAAATGTATTTCCCACCCTCGTTTTTTGATATAATAGTTCACCTTACTGTTCATCTTGTTAAGGAGACATAACTTTGTGGGCCATCTTACATGAGATGGATGTATCCGATAGAACGATATATGAAAATATTAAAAGGGTACGTAAAAAGTAGAAGTCGGCCAGAAGGTTGTATTACTGAACGGTACATTGTCGAAGAAGCTGCTGAATTTTGTATTGAATATCTATCCAATGTTGAATCCATAGAACTTCCTATGTCTTGCATTCGGGAAGAATAATAGAAAAAAGATAATTGGAAAGAGAGTAATGACTATACCACGGACATAATGGAAGCAGGCACAATTGTATGTTCTGCACAATGATGATGAGGTTCAATCGTATGTTACAATACACATGGATCAGTTATCTAGTTTGAACATGAACATGAACAAAAATTGGATAACACGAGAGCACAATCGAAGTTTTATCCCTTGGCTAAAAAATCACATTAGCTCAAAGTTTGATATAGACCCCGCTTCAACTTCAGAGAGATTGAGGTGGCTAGAAAACGGCCCGAGTTTACATGTCTTTTGTTACACCAGTTATGTAATTAACGGCTATACATTTTATACCACAAAACAAGATGAAAAAACCACTATGCAAAATAGCGAAGTCACTCTAGTAGCTGAAGCGATGCATATCTCAAGTGCAAAAGACAAAAACCCAATATATTCAAATCAATCATATTTTGGGGTTATCGAGCACATATGGGAGTTGGATTACACAATGTTTTGTGTTCCCATCTTTGGTTGCAAGTGGGTCAATAATAATAATGGCATTCGGATTGATGAGTCAAGGTTCTTGCTTGTCGATTCTAGTAGTGTGGGATACAAAGATGAGCCTTTTATTTTAGCGTCGCAAGCTTAACAAGTGTTTTATGTCACTGATCCTGCTGATAATAAATAGTCTGTTGTCCTATCGACCAATAAAATAAGTGATGATAACAACAACGTTGAAGATGTTGGTAATGATATTTTCTTTGCGACATCACAACCAAGTGAAATTGATTCAACTGATGATGGTTTATCTCTTAGAGATGATCATGATGAGGGAATTTGGATTAATCCATCATTTCGTATCGTTAAGGGACAAACAAATGTGAATCCCACCAGGAAAAGAAGCAGGGCATCTTAAGGTGTTTATGTATTTTATATAAGTCGTGTAATGATCTGTACTAATCGTGTAATTGATACTAATTTCATGTAACTTGACCTGCCAGAACTGAGTATTTGATTTTATGCTTATACTGATTTTCTGCCAGAACTTGAACTGATCATGTAATTTAGCATTGATATACAGGCATTGATATACTGATTTTCTTCCATAACTTGAACTCATCATATAATTTTTTAATTATATTATTTAATTATTTTAGAGATGACAATTTGATAAAATTTTAATTATAATCTGAACTCATCATATAAGTTGATATTAACAATTTGATAAACAAAATTTTAGATATGACAATTGGTATATATGAGTATGAATATTATCTCACATTATAAAATGATATACATATTATTCTAAGGCTTTTAAAAATTCAATTTCAAAACATTTACAGCCGTTTGGTCCATAAGCGCTGTAAAAGGGTTTTAAAAAAAATTACAAGAGACAAAACATTTACAGCGCTTTTGCCCATAAGCGCTGTAAAAGGCTTTTAAAAAATAAATTACAAGTACAAAAAATTTACAACGCTTTTGGGAAAAAGTGCTGTAAAATGCTTTTAAAAAATAAATTACAAGTACAAAACATTTACAACGCTTATGGGAAAAAGCTTTGTAAAATGCTCATATAGCGCCTGTTATATAGTGTGTCTATAAGCACTGTAAAAGACTATTTAAGGCGCTTAATAGGTTAGGTCTTTTAAAGCGCTCTTTGGAAAAGTGTTGTAAAAGGGTTTTTTAAAATATTATGTAAACTGATAATATAAGAAATCGCCTCTTCACTTTCTTCTTCATTACGTATTCTCATCCCTACGAACTTGGCAGTGTGAAACCCTTATTCATTACATATTCTCTATCTTCATTACTCTCTATACGAACCCTTCTCCCTAGTGCGAACTCTACTGTCCATATTAATTACGTACTCTCTGTTTTCATTATTCTCAATTTTCACTACGTACTATCCCTACAAACCATAAAAAAATTTTAAGGCACTTTTTGTTCAGTTTTTTAAAGCGCTCAGTGGAACCCTAGTGCTATCTTCTCGCTGCACAAGACATTTCTACTTGTATTTATGTGACGTCGTAACCCTAAACTACAGGTATTGTTATTAATATCTTGTTGTCACTAAACTTATAGTGCATGTTGTATTTATTCAATCTGTTGTTGTCACTAAACTGCATGTTGAACTTATATTGTGTGAAATGTGTAGATAAATGGATTCCAACAACGATTTAGGTCATCAAAATGATGAAGTTGTAAACACTGACGTTGTAAACACTAAAGCTGTCAACGCTAAAGGCTATGAAAACGAAGTGAAGCGTGGGGCAACTATAATGCAAAAAGTTATCAAAGCAAGAAGTACTGGAATAAAATTTGAGGTATATATACTATACTTTTGTTTAGATTTTCTTTATTTCTTTTTTGAAAGCAAACACTTACGCTCTATGAGTTTATTAGGTGGGATGGAATGAAAGTGGACAGCCGATTGAGCCCAACTGTTCAATGATGGTAAGCTACATCGGTGCTGTTGCCGCCAAAATATCCCAATGACAATCGATGACTGGAGAGACAAAGCTTTGAAGGATGCTAAAGACATATTGTGGAGTGATGTACAAGTAACATTTTGACTCCACTTTTTTGTTGCTTATAATTTTTTCCATTGAAATACTTTTATTCAAACTCTTTATTTATTTGGTTTGCAAAGCGCTTTTAACATTGAAGATATGCAGAAAAATTACGTGCTTAGAGTTGCTGGTAAAATTCACAGATGATTTAGATCTTGTCTGTTGAATTGTTACTTAAGAGACAAGTGTGGAAATGTGAATGTTGAAGCTCCAAACATTTACAAACACTACATATCAACTGAAGAGTGGACCTCTTTTGTAGCTAAACATTCATACCCCACATTTGTGGTAATATTTATTTTATTAGCATGTGTGTTTGATTCTTATTCATATCTTATTTTTTTACACGGTCATTATTTTTTTATTTATATATAGAATATAAGTAAAGCAAATCAGGAGCGAGCAAAGAACCCAATGCATCCATACAAAAGATCGTGTATGGGGTATGCGCATTTAGATCAATAAGAAATAAGAAATTCATTCAACCTAATTGTTTCACATACTTATGTATTAACCATTGATTTGATTTAGGGGTGTTTTATGTTACTGCTTATACTTGTCTTCCCCTACACGTCGCATGGTTGGGAAAGAAACATTATACAATACGTTGGGAGAAGTATTGCACAACAATCTCGTCCCTTCCGGCCATGTTAAAGTGTCACATGTGGTAGCTTTAGAACCACTTGCATCATTGCCTATCTTCGACAACGACGGAGATATGAAATTTTTGGGAGAAGCAATAGGTAGCTATGTGGCATGGCCGAAACATCTTGATGGCACTGAGGAGGTATGTTTTAATTGCTATGCATGTTTAGTTGTATGATTATGATTGATTATGTTTAATTGCTGATTTTTACGCATTTAATTTCACATTTATTTAGATTATTGCTAAAGGGAATGATAAGATCCCTCGCAACGAGTCTTCCACTTCACCAGAAAAGGTTTGACATATACATCAATTCATGTATACGAAATGATTAGCTTACTATAATAACTAACAAAATGATCAACCTTATTTTTTTTAGATTCAACCAAAAAATAAACCCGCTGCACCGCAGGTGCAGGAACGTGGTAAAAATAAATCTTCCAAAATGCAAAAATTGGATCGAGGAAAATCAATTGTTGCTCCTAAAATAAGTCAACCACGCCTTGCTCGATTTGGGTCGTGTCTTGACATAACAACAAAGATGAATATGGAGAGCTACAATGATAAACATGGAAAAAGGTATATTCGGAGACGAGTATTTAGAAATATTTGGCAAAGAGCAAATATATGAACTTCTCGATCATAAAGAACTGAGTGCTACTGTCATCAACATATACATCAGGTGATATAAATACTTTATTTAAGATAAAAAATTACTTTTTAATTGCATCACTGCCACATTAATTTTTTGATAATTAATCTAATTTTATATTTTCATTGAAGGTTTTTGTATGAAACATTGGTGTGCACGCGGAAATTGTCAAGTAGATTTTCATTCTTATCTCCGCATAAACTATCCATGTTTAAACTTGATCCAGTTAATGTAAAAAAATATATAATTGATATACTTACAGAAAATAAAGAGAAGGACAAGATGTTTCTGGCACCATACAATTCAGGGTACGTAATTAGATATTTTATCTATATCTTTTTCAATTTATGATATTATGAGTTGTGTAAACAAATTTGTCAACCAAATTTTTGTTGTTGTAGGCAACATTGGGTGTTGTTTGCCATAAATGCAACTTCTGAAATTGTATATTATTTAGACCCATTGCACGATCATTTCAACAATTACCCTGATATAAAAAACATCTTTGACACGTAAGTAATATTCATTTATTTCTTACATATATAAATAGTTTGTTTGGTCATTTAATAATAATCACATTTATTTGATAGTGCTCTGGAAGTTTTCCGCGCTCAAATGGGTGCTTCAGTGTCGAAGAATAAGTGAAAAAATATCACATGGCTTCCAATAAAGGTTTGAAATTTTTGTTATAGAACTTAATTATATGCCTTTAAATTTTCATTTACAATCAATGCATAAATATTTATTGGCGTACATGTTTTATTTTATAGTGTCCGCGTCAAACTAACATTATAGACTGCAGATACTATATAATGAGGTTCATGAAGGAGATTGTTGATCTGAATCAACATATAATTCCAGAACCAATACGTTATTTTCATTATATTTTGATTTTCATATATAAACTATATATATATATATATTTTTTATTCTAACTAATTTTTCTTCAGTATTTTGACAGCTTCAACCCAACATACTCTAAAAGTGATCTCAAAGAAATAAAAGAAGAATGGTGCCAGTTTGTTCTCGAACTAAAAGTTATATAATTTGTAATTAATTTGTTGCTACTGTCATGATATAATTTGTTCTGTGAATATGTAATTCATACTGTGAATATGTTGCTACTGTCAATATGTAATTTGTAATTTGTTGCTACCGTCATGATGTAATTTTTTGTTGTGAATATTTGCTGTGAAACACTTGTAATTGATATTATTGAATGTGAATATGAAATTGTAATTTGTTGCTGTGAAACACTTGTAATTGATATTGTTGAATGTGAATATGAAATTGATATTGTGAAGAATATGAATTTTGATATTTGTGAATATGAATTTTGATATTGTGAATGTGAATTTTAATGTTGAAAAGAAGGATCTTTAATGTTGAATATGATATTTGATGTTGATAATAATGCCACAAAAAAGACAGTGTTTTTTTAAAAAATGTCATAAAAAATCCTTTTACAAAGCTTTTTTAAACGTTTTACAGCGCTTTTCTAAGCCTTTTACGGCTCTTTTTTGAACAAGCGCTGTAAAACTAATATAAGAAGCGCTTTATATATGGACCTATTACAGCCCTTTTTTGAAAAAACGTTGTAAACATAGTATAAGAAGCGCTTTATATATGACCTATTACAACGCTTTTTTGAAAAAGCACTGTAAACATAGTATAAGAATCGCGCTTTATATATGGACCTATTACAGCGCTTAAAAAGTGTTGTAAACATAGTATAAGAAGCACACTTTATATATGGACCTATTACAGCGTTTTTTCGAAAAAACGCTGTAAACATAGTATAAGAAGTGCGCTTTATATATGGACCTATTACAGCGCTTGTTTTATTTTCAATATCGCTGTTGTCTCCTTTTACAGCACTAGATACTAGAGCGCTTAAAAGCGCTGTAAAAGGCTTAAAAAAAGCGCTTTAAAATGATCTTTTTGGTGTAGTGTAAAAGTGAAACTTTAAAAATTAGAAATTTTTTTAGACCCTATGACAACACTTTTTTGAAAAGCGCTTAAAAAGACCCTAATTTTCTGAGACACTATGATTGTGCTTTTCTGAAAAGCGCTTTAAAAGACCCTATGACAGCGCTTTATGACCCTATGATAGCGCTTATAGCAAAAACGCTGTAAGTATTATGACAACACTTTTATAAAAAGCGTTGTCAAATGCTTTGTTATTATATATAACTATTAGTACATATGACAATGCTTTTCAAAAAAGCTCTGTATAAGACTTCTTGTATTTTTAAATATAAACATTTTTACTTAACAAACATGGTTAAAGGTGCACTATAAAATCTATATTTTTATGTAGTGACGGTTGCGTTGATGACTAACGGCATAATACCATGCAGTGACTTCAGATGAGGTGTATTTGCAAGCACATTAACGACTAAGTCAATTAGAGATTATGAGAGTGAGAGGTAAAAATGAATGTGTACCTTATATTATGATGGGAGCATCACTTTTATATTGGGATTCCTGAAGAGGAATAACGTCGAGGCGGCTATGCCACTGAGACATATTCAACGGAATTTGTGGGATCATCGTGTGATATTGTTCATATGCTTATCAATAGATCTTGAGATCGTATTCAAAGATCCTAGGTCTTTGGCAGATTGAGTCAGTGTTGGAACATAATGTGTGAATTTAAAAATTGTTGAAGTCCCATATTGAAAAACTCTCATTTTGAATAGTTTTAATCACTATATAAATATTCTCAAAATTTTGTTGAAGCCCCACATTGGTTAGAAAACATATGTGGGCTTGCTTCCATCACTATATAAAGAGTGTCAATTTATTGTGAAAAACACACCAAAGTTGGATGCATTTCCCAACTTTTTCTTTTCTCCTCTTATATTATGCTTGATTGTTACCGAGCCATTTCTCCCATTTCTTTCTATCCCTTCGATATTTTAAAGCGGTTGTTATACCGTAGTCCTTCGATATTTTAAGCGGTATTGTACCGTAGTCCCTTCGATATTTTAGAGCGGTTGTTATGCCGTAGTTCCTTCGAGTTTTGAGTGGTTCTAATACCATTATCCTTTTAGAGCGGTTTTATACCGTAGTCCCGTCAATTTTTGAGTGGTCATAATACCACTATCCTTTTATGTGGTTTTTATGCCACATGCGCAGTCCTTTAAGTGTAGTCATTTTGATTTATGAGTGGTAATAGTACCATATTGCGAGGCTTTAATCGCCTTATTAAGAGTGACTTTAATCGTCATATTGAGAATGGCTTTAAGAGCCATATTGAGGGTGTAATTCTAGAACAGTTTTCTACGGTGCAGTGGAACTCTGATACAGTGAGTGTGAGCTGTTTTATCTTGGGGACGTCGTGGTTGATAGTCTGCCTTGCACAATTTGGGCAGTGCCGCAAAATATCTTAAAGAGATCAACCTAGTTCGCGACTCAATCCAATAATATCTTCAGTGGCACAAATTGTGATATTTAAACAATTTTTTCAAACTCAAAAAACAATAGTCAGGACTAGTAAGAGATGTTGTTGGATCGAAGTTCACTCCATAATATTATGTTAACTGAGTTTTCCTTTGTCAATGAGCACATAAACGAAAAGGAGCATATTATTAAGGGTTTACTTGTTAAAGTATTTTCAAATTTTATTTTTTAAAATTTGTATTAAGTTTATTTGTTAGTAAAAAAGTAACAGATTCAAAAAAAATAAGATTTTCAAAACAGAAAATTATATACATTTTTAAAAATAATAAAAATTTAAAAAAAATGTTTTCATCATTTTAAGAATATTTCATTGTGTTAAAATAAAGACATTTTAAAAATTTAAAAAAATAAAAATACAAACTATTTTCATAAGGAAAATAGGGACAAATAAATTCATTACAATAATGAAGGAGGTTTTTTTGAGTCAATAATAAAAGAGATTTGAAGAGGAAGAAAAGGGAATGAAAAGACGAAAAGAAAGCATATGTTGAGCTGGTTTTTGTTTTTGTTTTTGACGGGTGGTTTTTGAAAAATGTTAAAGTATTGTAAATTAAAAATTGTTAAAGCAAATCCATTTTGGATGAATCTCCTTTACAAGTTGAGATTATGCTATATATAGTAGCCCTTCCTATCTAGGTTTCTAATTAAAGTCATGGACTTATATAGTTTAATCTGATAATGTTACAACATTTATAGACTCAAGAAAACAAACACTTTCTTTGATGTGTGATAAAAATTCTAACCTTTATTTAGCCTCCTTGAACTCTACTTTTTTTTGACTTTATATTTTTATGGATGTGATTAGAGAATCGATGATGTGGTTACTTTACCTATTATGAAATTCCAATAGTTAGGTATCCTTTTCTTTTAGTACAAAAATAGTTAGGTATCTTTCTATCGGAGGTTAATGAATAAACTATCTCATGAGATAAAATATTTTTAGAATTACTTTCTTTTTGTGACATGTGGATTTTACTGCTAAATTATGATTCAACATCTAAATTATCATTAAAATCTAATGTTGTAAATTTTTGGTGGAGTCTATCTAGTAATTTTTTTTAGAGTATTGTGGTGGATGAATTAAACGTTTATTAATACTAATATTAAAAAGAGTATAAATGAATTATATGTATATACAAAATCCTTGAACCCACTTAGATGCTCATTTAAAAAATTCTTTATTGTGGGTGCTCTAATACTAGCTAGCAGCAGCTGAAAATCTTAGTTTTAGACTGTGTTGTCGATATTTCATATAGGAGAGTTATATAGAAATCTTACTATTAAAATTTATTGAATATTTCTCACAAATTTAAAAGTATGCAAATAAAATTTAAATGGTAGGATCTCTTATATAAGAGAAATACTTAGATATAATATTTGGACACAAATATAAAAAATTAAAAGAAAAGATATTAAGTGATAGACTAAATTAATTTTGTTAATTTGTGAGTGTGTGGCCAAAAACTTTTAATTTGGGGTTGTACCATATAAGATTTACTGGGAAAGATCCTTATTTTTCTTATCAAGTATTTCAGTTCACTTAAAATTAATTGCTGGGATTTTGGAAAAAGATACATTAGATGGTAACGCGCGGTCAGTGGTGTGCAAATATACGACTAAATAGATTATATTGATAAATTAAATTGTATTGCATTAAAAAAATTAAACTATTTAAAATGTTTATAAATTAAATTATAGATTTAAATAAATCAGTTAATCAAACTTAATTCAAAAATTAAACTAAATATTTTAACTTCAATTAAGATTTTTCTTTTAGAAAATTTTTGAAATTTTTTTTTCTCAAAAAAAAAACAAAAAAAAATATTGAAACTTTTTTTTTCGAAAAAAAATCAAAAAAAATTTTAAATCATTTTTTTGAAAATTTTTTGAGGAAAAAATTAAAACATTTTTTTCTGAAAAATATTCGATTTGTTTTTTGAAAAATAATCAAAAATTTTTTTATCGAGAGATTTTTTATATTTATTTTTTTTTGAAAAACTTTTGCCAAAAGGATTTCGAATAACTTTTTTATCGGAAAATTTTTTACATTTATTTTTCTAAAAAAAAATGATATTTTTTTGTCAAAACAATTTCAAATTTTTTTCTTTCGAATAGCTAATTGAAAATCGATTCTAACTAAAAATTTGTTTAAAATATTAAATTAGTTTATATTTATAAACTAATTTTAAACTGATTCAAAATTGCATTAAACTTTATTCAAAAATAATTTTCAAAAACTGAACCAAACAATTAATGTGATCAAATACAGTTTAATTTTTGTACGGTAAACATTCATAACAAAGACCAGAGAGGATAAGCAGCGACTTCGGGCATAATCCAAATTCTAACTTCATCGTATAAATCAACATAAATTTTAAAGATTTCCTTTTATGCTCGTTGAACTACAAGGTTGTTGTTTTTATTTATTTATCCTAGTGCAACAAGTACCCCTTTTTTTTATTAATAATACCAAACTCATTAACCAACCATATTATTTTTCAAGTTTGGTTGGAAAAAAATAGTGGATTGACCACGATCATATCTCATTTTTACTCGCTAAAAAAACAAGTGGATTGATTCATACACCTCTACAATGCTAAAAACAAAAATATGCAACAATTACAACTGCGAGTGAGTGTAGAGTGCATATATTAGACATATTAATTATACAAATTAGCTACAACAATTAGTTAGTTAATATTTAAAGAGGACTTAAATAAGATTACTCTCTTGCTCCTTTCTTATTTCTTTTGGTTGTAGAGAGTTTGAGTGCATTGACTAGGAGGTTACTATTCTAGTACACCAAAAAGTTCCACATTACTTGAGAATTGAGTCTAAGAATAGTTTATAAACACCCGCACTACATAATCTACAAAGACACCTTTTTACAAATGATAAAATCGTGAGGGTTCACACAAAACTTAAAACAAACAATACCTTAAAAAAACAGTGATGCAAACTTGAGGTTGGAACATTCGCAACTACTTGTCTGAATACAACTGACATACAATTTGTTGTGCGACAAGATGCATTGATGCTTCCACTTTCAAGGAGATATGATGCTTTGGGGTGATATGTGTTTTAGAAATGAACATGATGCTTTTATGGGTTCTAAGACAATGTGGCTCCTCGATGTGCCACCACCTAATGAGGCTGATGCAAGAGGGTTGAAAGAGACTTGATTTGGCTTTGGGAGTTTGGTATCTCTACATTGTCTATCAAGTTTGATTGCAAGAGAGTGGTAGATGAGATTTCGGTTTTACCCAATACTTATTTGAAATTTTGAGTTGAACTTTGCCAATCTATTTTGGCTAATTTACCAAGCTTTGAGATAAGTTTTGTCTAGAGACAATCAAACAATATCGTTAGTTTCTTTGCACCAATGTCTTTGTCTTAGTCACTAATATTTTGATTACCTATCATATTGTATTGAGACTAGGATTTTGAATTAAATGTTACTTAAAAAGAGAAGTGAAAATATTTTATTATTAAATATTAAACTTTAAAAATAACAACGCTTCAAATTTACTACTTTATATATCTTTAAATATAAGATTATTTTGAGTCTAAAAAAATATGATCATTTTGATATTTTTTTATATGATTATTTTCGAATTTTCAAATAGATCAATTTACTCTTTACCAAAGTACCCTTAATTATGTTACATATTTTCTGTAACATATAATATATACTACATAAAACAATATAAACTATTTAATATTTAACAAGTTGATATATTTTATTTAAATTTTAGATGAAATACATCAATTTTGTAAATATAATTTTTATTTTTTATTACATTTCAAAAGAATTATATTATTTTTAAATTGTTATTATTATTATTTTTAATCAAAGTCATTATACTAAGTCCGTGATTAGCAACCTCTTGTCTAAATCTTATGATTTTGAATTTCCAGACAACAAAACTACAAACCATTTAACCTAAATATTAATATTTAAAATAAAATTTTCTAATAAAAATATTCAAGATATTTAAAAAAAAAAAAATATGCCCTGTCA